>JAQQSW010023860.1:0-10194 GCA_028646575.1 Pseudocheirus occidentalis
AGGAGGGACATACAATCAGCCTCTCACAATATGTCCACCATGGAGACGTCCTGCGTAATTACACATGTACAGCCTGTACTGAATTGCTGCTCCTTCCAGTGGGAGTAGGTGAGAAGGGAGGAATTGCAAGAATCTAGAATTTAAAGCTATACAATCAAATGTAACTGAGAAATAATACATACAGGGACGGGGGTAGGGAGACCCTCCCTGCCCTACTAGAAAGTTAGAGGGGCATTGGAGGAGGACATAAAAGAGAACAGATTGTGAGAGGGGCTTTACAATGGGATCACTGTTTTGTGCTTGGGGGTATGAGAAAGAAGGGGAGAAAATTTGTAACTCAAAACCTTGTGGAAATGAATGATGTAATCAAGAAAAAAAATAAAAATTTTAAAAAAAGAATGAGATGCTTTTTTTGGACATAGTCAACATGGGAATTTGTTTTGCTTAGCTTTGCTTATATGATACGAGAATTTTATATTTCTTTTTATCAATGGGAATGTAGGAGAGAGAAAAAAGCACTTGACAATTTAAAAAATAGAAATGTATTTTAAGAAAAAGAAATAATGAAAAAGAATGAATGGAAGAAAAGGAAAGAAAGAAGGAAGGAAGGAAGTAAAGAGGGCAAGTCTCTTTTTTGTCACTATTATCTCTCTATCAATCATCATTCAAGTGCCTTCTATTTCCCATATTTAAAGGAGTTTATATTCTATCAAAGGAAAGAACATACAGATATAGATATAGATACAAAATAAGACAAAATCATTTGAGGGGTTATTGGAAGGATATTAGCAGGTAGAGACACCAGGAAAGGGTTCATGTACAAGGTAAAACCTGAGATAGATGATACATAGATAGATAGACAGATAGGATGATGCAAAGGTGTAGCAGATTAGAGAGTGACTAGGAAGTCTAGTGAGCAGAGTTTTTTTTTGTTTTTGTTTTTGTTTTGCTCTTTGGAGGAGGGAAGGCAGGGAAATTGAGGTTAAATGACTTGCCCAAGGTCACAGGGCTAGTTTTGTGTAAAGTGTCTGAGGCTGGATTTTTACTCAGGTCCTCCTGACTCCAGGGCTGGTACTCTGTTCACTGCACCACCTAGTTGCCCCAAGTAAACAGAGTTTTGAATGAAACAAAGGACCATATGAGGTTAGAGACATACTATTAAATGTATAACTGCTAGATCTAAAAATACGTAGGTGTGATATTTTAAATATTAATTAAAATAATGCATTATTTTCATCTTTTTCTTAAGCCAAGGCAAAAAAATACCCAACAAAACAATAAATTAAGTCTTGGTTTGTAGAGTTTGCATTCTAATACCTTCCCATTCTTGATTAGTTTTAATTTATTCTGCATATAGCTTGTTTGAATATGTTTTGTTTTTTTAGATATGTGACCTCCCCCATTAGATTAAAGTTCTAAAGAACAAAAGCAGTCTTTTGCCTTTGTTTGTATCCACAGAATTTAGCACAGTACTTGGCATGTAGCAAGCACTTCATGTGTGTTTATTAATCGACTGAATGCCAATTAAAATTTAGCAAAAGTTGTTGGTTACAACCATATCTAAACTCTTCTCTGAAGTGGAGGTGAGTTTGGAGTATGTTCTTGGCACAGGAGACAGCAATAGCAAAACTCCAGAGAGGAACAGCATTAAACATCACTCACAGGGCAGCAAGATAGCACAGTGAATAGAGCACTGGCCCTGGATTCAGGAGGACCTGAGTTCAAACCCAACCTCAGACAATTAACACAAAAACTAGCCATGTGACTTTGGGTAGGTCACAACCTACAATGCCCTGCCTTCCCCTGCAAAAAAAAACAAAAAAAAACATCACTCACAATAACTCAGCAATCACATTTGCCAGTTGATTGAAGACCTATGGATGTGGTTCACCTGGTGAAGTGATTGGAATTCTTCCAGGACAACTAGGCATTGTTCTCTTACTTTTTCCTCACTAATATTTAGTGTTGACTCCATAAGAGTCATTTTTATTGCCTTTTACAGTACAAAGGTTACTCTCCTTGGTACCAAACCAGAAGACAATGAGAACTGAGGAGCTCTGCTTCTGTTTTCAGTTATCATAATCTCATACAGTCCTATGATCCTCTCTTTTTTCACCCTATATGTCTAGGGGGAGGAAAAAAAAACATTCTGCATGTGTTTGTTTGCTTTAGTTTTTTCTTTGTTTGCCTACTCAGCTCATTCTATGTTCTAGTGTTTCTGACACTTTTTTATGTCATGCTCTGATAAACTGTATTGTTTTTGTTGAGTCATTTCAATCATGTTGACTCTTCATGATCCCATTTGGAGTTTTTATGGCATTGATACTAGAGTGATTTGCCATTTTCTTCTTCAAATGAGGAACTGAGGCAAACAGTGTTAAGTGACTTGCTCAGAGTCACAGAGCTAGTCTGTGTCTGAGGTCAGATTTGAACTCAGGAAAATGAGTCTTCCTGATTCCAAGCCCAGAGCTATCTCCACTGTGCTACCATGCTGTCCTTCAATTTCAGTTACCTGGTCTTAACATATTCTGTGCCCTTCTATTTTAAATCTAAGATAACTTGGGGAATTCTTTGTGCACCTACATTAAATTTTTTCCAGACAAGTTCCTGATTTATGTTACTTCTTCACTGATATTATTACCCTTGCTGAATTTTTTTTCCTGAGAATCTGTTTCTAAATGCCAAGTACTATGCTAAATTCTGCATTCCTTACAGACTTGAGGAAGAAGCGTTCCCACTTCCCCAGAGTTCCCATTATTTTCATTCCAATAACCAATTCTTCCCTCTTAAAACTGGATCCATAGTAGAATTTCCACGTCATGGTTCATTCAAATTTCAAGAAAAGGCTTAGCTGTTTTGCTTTTGAGAGAGACAGAGAGGGAGAGGAGAAGAGAGGGACAGAGAAGTTAATCTAAAATGCCTGTTTAAAATTGTCATGGTCAATTATCACTTCTTCAGAAGTCAATTTAATTCTCTTTCATGATGTTTAACAACTCCACAACCCCTCACCTCAACTTCCCCAAGGACTAACTTCTTATCTATTTCACCAACTTGCCCTACTCACAAATGCTCAATTTCTTTTACTCTCTGACTTATTTTCATTTAATTTTTCTTACTTTACCTTGTTTTACAAACTACTCTCCTTTTATTTCCTGAGTCCTCAAACTCAGATTCTACTTTCTATTGCTCCTAAATCCTTATTTTATTCCTTAATCATTTCATTTATTTCTAAATTATCATTTAATCTCATCCTTTTTCAATTCAGAAGTAAAACATGGACTGGTATCTAGACCTGGAGATCATCTTTTTTTAAAGTTCAGTTTGTTCAATTATTTCAGTCATGTCCAACTTTTTGTAACCCTTGAGGCTGGATTTGAATTAAGGTCTTCCTGACTCCAGGTCCAGTGCTCTATCCACTGCACCACCTAGTCACTCCCTTTAGTACCATGGAACAAAGTCCTAACTACCTGACTGGCACCAGCACCTATAAGCCTGCTAACCACACAGATATGTATATATTTATGAATATTTATGCGTGTCACATGGCTTGTTCTAGGACAACTAAGTTGTATGATATACCTCATTCTTCACTTTTCTTTCTGTATATATAAGACTTCTGAGTGATTTAATTTTAGTTTTAATCAGATCTTTGCCAAGCGACTCTTCTTGATGAAAGGATAATTCCACAAAAAGCAGCACATTAAACTTTTCATCTTTCATATAATATTTTTTGGTTTACTGAATGAAATGGTTTTATTTAACACTTCTGTATTTGGCCCCATAGGGTAAATTTTACTCATGATCTAATATATACGTGCGTGTGTGTGTATACACACACAGATATGTGTATATATAATATATAAATATGTGTGTATTTAACTTTTTACATCTCTTCTGTCATAGACAAATGAGAGAACATCGGTTCAGAAAGCCATAAAACCAATTCTTTGGCAAATAAAATGATAAAGTAAGGAGTAGAAATTACTTTGGGGGTAAAGTTAATATCAAGGGAGCTGAAATGGAAGATGAGGCCATATAAAGTATATGGTTTGCAGTGGCCAGGGAACAAATATATACGGATGAGAGAAATTAGGCTGGAGAAGTGACAGTCAAGGCAAATGTAACTCTCATATGATGGGGCTTTATGGGGAATAACCTTTTAAAATAACTCAAACACCACCAAGTATAGAAGGAAAATAGTAGCCCTCCCTCCCAAAATACTAAAAGGAAAGGTTGTGTTTTCTCATATATTGTAGAAGTACAAAATGAATTCTATGTAAGGCTGGTGAGGGTGAGAAGGTGTAAGCAATTACAAGGGATAAGGGAAGCATCATGATCGAATTGGCACTTGAGTTACGCTTTAAAAGTTGGATGTGATTTCAAAAGTTAACTAGGGAGAAAGGGATTATTTCAACTATAGGAACTGACGTGGGAAAGGGCAAGATGCTTTTTAGTGGTATAGCCCAGTTTGACTAGTGTATAGCACGTGGAGAGAAGATTTTTATGTTAATGGTGAAAGGTTAATGTGGAGATGCTTGAATGTCAGGCAAAGGAAACAAATTTTACTTAACAGACAATGTTTTCTTTGCATTTTTTTTAATGTTTTGTGCATTCTCATTTACCATAGATGATAGCTACAATGTGTCTTCTACAAATTGGTTGTAAAATAGTCAGTTATATTTTATTAATACATGTGATGGCTGCTAACTTTTAAGAAGGCTGATTTCTTTCATAAATGAGATGACAATGAAGCAGATTAAACCCATTAATGATGTTTATATGCATGATCCCATGTCCCTCAAGAAAGCCCTCCATGCTCTCTTCTATATGGAGCCCTGATGCCTACCTACTAGACTAGGGTGAAAGAATTCTTTGAAGGGACTGGGGACTGAATTTTGGCATCCTATTAAATTAGCTCCTATAAAATTTTATAGACACATTTTCCTCTATCCCAAAGCACTCCACCACATAAAGAGTAGAATCACAATAACAATACATAAAACATATTTGTTCTCTGTATAGGCTTCTGTTGAAATGTGAAGTCCCTCTGGCCTGCAGCCATATCACCCCAGGCAAAGCTTGCTGTAAGAACCATCATATTTGGAAAACTAGAAAGAGCTGGCTAAGCCAAGGAAGGGTGACAAGGCATTATATCTAGGGGGAAAAAGTCATTATATTGAAACTCAAGGGAATGTGGAACTGAATTTGGAAACTAAAAGTAAACAAAAAAATTAATAAAGACCCAAAAAATATTATTATAGCCTGATCTGAAAAGGTCTCAGTTACTTAAGGAGAGTGGGGTGCTTTCTGGATTTGATTTTTCTTGCAGAAATTTCATTCTATATTATAACTTCTTAGAATAATATGAAATAACGTAGCCACAGATGTCATTATGAAGTCACAAAGGGAGAGGGAAATGCTAAATAATAGACCAATATTAATTTTTGCCTTTAGTTTCCATTAAGTTATAGAATATTCTGATGTTTCTGCCCCCCAAAACAGAAATTTCATATGAATACTATAAGCAGACACTACCTTTGGCCCCATATATGAAAGAAAACATTTTAGGAAGGATGTAGAGAGAAATCAGGTTAAGAAGGGGTCTGGAAGCTATGTCCAATGATGAGGCAAGGGAACTAGCAGGATGGAGCCTTAGAAAGAGAATACTTAGAGTAAATTGGTGAATTACCACATGGAAGCAGGATTCCACTTATTCTAGGCTTTAAATGTTAGAACTAAAAGTAATGCATGGAAATTGCAAGGAGACATATTTTTCAGTCAGTTAGTTAGCAAGCATATATTGAATGCTGATCATGTGCTAAGCCATAAGGATACAAAAAAGGCAAAAACATGATCTCTATCCTCAAGAAAAGCTCATATTCTAATGGGAGAGACAAAAAAATTGTACATATAAGATATTATTTACACACACACACAGAGGAAGGTACAGTTTAACTCAATTTTAAAATAAAAGTTCCTAACAATTCAAGGCATAGAGACATAGAATGGTCTGTCCCAGGAGACAGGGAATTACTCTGAATTACAGGTCTCTAAGTGGTGGATGGATGACTAAATATTGTGGATATTGTGGGTCTGAGTAGATTCAGCAACACCAACACTCATTAAGCATTTGTTTAGGTTAGGTACTATTAGGTATTACACCAAGCCCTTGGAACATAAAGGCCAGAAACATGAAACAGTTCTTTCTCTCAAGGAGCTCACATTCTATTCATACAAATCCATAAGCATAGAAGGTGTCTGCAGGCTCCTCCATCCCTGAAATTTTGTGATTCCTTTTAAGAAATCTCAAGTTTTACATCTACTTCATGCGTTTGCCAACTATAAATATCCTCCTTTTACCCAATGTTACATGTCAATGAAAAAAAATTGCATTGCTTCTACTATTCATTTTAGAGCTTCTAGATTATGCTTATATTGATATTTGAATCAAGTGTGTGTGTCTTGTCTCTGCAACATAATCATATATCCCTTGAGCACAAGAACAGTTTCTCATTCATTCTTTTGTATGTCTCACAATGATGAGAAGAGTATTATGTCTATAATCACTAAATAATATTCATGTAAATAGCGAGTAATTGATCAGTTTCAAGGAATCTTTAAACTTTTAATATATCCATCATAACAAATTTCTACCAACTAGTTTGTGTTCACCAGTTATAAGAAAAGCAACATATTACAATTATATTATAGCTTCTGCTGTAAACATAATGATATGTTTATTTAAATGATGCTTACTTACTTCACTGGGAATGATTAACATATAAAAATTGAATTTGTTGGACTTATGCTTAAAATGTATAGTCATGTGTTGTTACAAGATTTTAATTTTCTTTTAACATTCACTTGGTATGCTGTGAGCATAGTTATTTTAATTCTGTTTTTAAAATCTTCATTATTATCTACTTTGTCTTCTTATCAAGTCTTGCATCTCCAGTTGCTTATTGAAAATTTTGACCTGAATGTCAAATCAAATGTAAAATATCCCTTAAGGTCAATATGGCTAAAACTTAACTCATTGTCTGTCCTTTAAAAATGTCTTTTTTCTGATCTTTCTTATTGCTATGAAGGGTCTCATCCTCCTAGTCACCCAGGTTTGTCACTTATATGTCATTCTCAATTCTTCATTTTCTTCTCAAAATATCTCCAAGTCCTATATTTTCTGTTTTCATATAATTTTTTCTGTACACCCCACTCCCTCTTCTAACATTTCTACCACTCTAGTTCAGGATTTCATTACTTCATTCATAACTACTGAAATGACCCCTTGGTTGGTCTTGCTGCCTGGGGTATTTCCCCACTATAGCCATACTACACTTGGCTAGCCAATTGTTCTTCCTAAAATGTAAGTTTAGCCATGTACCCCAACCTGACTTCAATCAACTCCAATCACTTCATGTTGCTCCACCATCAGATGTTCTGTTTCCTTATAATATCCTCTCTAACATGAATCCTATCTACCCATCCTGTCTTTTTGTACCTTAAATCTGACTCCCCATCTGTTATAATCCAGTTGTTTGACCTAGCACTTTATTTCTTGACTTTGATTTTTACTGGCAATCCCTAAAGCCTAAATGATCTTATATTACAGATATAGAGTTGATCATATTGGAAAAAACTAATAATATAAAAAAACAGTTGAGACATTTCATGAAGAACAACAAAACTCTGGGGAGTCTGATAACGATATGATTTTTCTTTTGTATCTGTATTCCCCAGACTAATATGTATCCCTGGAAAAATGCTGGGATTAGGACTATGCTACATACTTTACGTGATCTTGAGAACAGATGAAACTAAAGGACTAGCTTTATGCAAGTCTTCTCATGTCACCTAACATCAGAAGGTAAGTGAAAGCTGAATACTTAATACAATTTTGGTCTAATCTCTATTCTCTCAGGTTTACTTCTCTCAAAGTTTGTGTGATCCTACAAAAAAGCAAGAATTAAGAATTAGGTCTTAAATGAAGGGAGGGCTTTCAATAAGTTGAGATATAATGTGGTAGACCATTCTAGTTAGGAATCATGATGCAACACACTTCTGTAAAGGGTCAGGGATGGGGTAGAGAATAGAATAAGGGGGTTGGGGGATAACAGGATAGGAAGGAGGGTCATATAATCAGTCTCTCACAATATGTCCGCTGTGGAGATGTTCTGCGTAATTACACATGTACAGCCAGTATGGAACTTCTGGTCCTTCCAGTGGGGGTGGGTGATGAGGGAGGAACCAAAAGAATCTAGAATTTAAGGTTCTACAATCAAATGTTAAATATATATATATATATTATTAATTACATGCAACTGGAAGTAGATATACAGGCACTGGGGTAGGGAGACCCATTCTGCCCTACCAGAAAGTTAGAGGGCTGATGGAGGAGGACATAGGAGAGAGCAGACTGGGGAAGAGGCTTTACATTGGGATGGCTGTTTTGGGGTTGTGGGTAGGGGAAAGACGGGGAGAAAATTTGTAACTCAAAATCTTGTGGAAATGAATGATGTAAACAAGAAAATAAATAAAATAATTCATTAAAAAAAGGAATCATGATGCAACCAAAGGCATGAAGTTGGAAGAGGATACAATAAGATGAAAAGACAGAGAGTAGTCAATTTTGGTAGGAATATAGTGTATTTAAAAGAGATTAATATGGGGTAAGCTTTGAAATATTGGTTGAAGTCAGATTCTAGAAGGCCCTGAATGTCAGGTTCAGGATTTATACTTTATTTAGTAGATAATTGGGAGTCATTGAAATTGAGTAGAGAAATGATATTATTAGAAAGTCTGCTTGGCTATCAATGTGAAGAAAACTAATTATATGTCTATTACTATTGTTAAGATAAAAAGAGATTATCACCCAGCAGTCTGAAGGACTGTGAAGAGGGTTGAGTTCATGACATATGAAGATTGTTTGAAGACATTGGACACATTTAGCCTAAAGAAAAAGAAAAGCTAGGGTGTGGGGAATGAATGATAGTTATATTTACACATTCTATTGTATATTATCTACTCTTTGACATAGCAAATGTGGTCCTTTCTTTTTTCTCTACTACTCAAAATATTCCTGTGGTATCACTGCTTACCTCTCTGTCATCTCTAAATGTACACACAGATTTATTTTTCTATATATATTTACTCCATTAACATACACAAAGGCATGTGTAGCCCAGGTACAGACTATTATCGGGAGTAACAATAAGATGGCACCATAATGGTTTCTGAACATTTTCCTCAAACTACATTGTGTGATGGATAATTGTAATGCCATGCACCAGCAGATTCCAAAAAGAACTCTCCTGTGAACAGTTTTTGAGGTTTGGATTACACAGTATAGTGAACACTCCATCTATTCCACTACAAATAAAGGCAAACATTCACAACAAATCATAACATAATATTCACAGCATTACATCTTTTCACAGAAAATCACAATATAGTATTCATAACAGCTTAACATTAGAATGGCCACACAGTTTTCCACTACAGTGGCCACAATATTTAGAACAAAGAAAAAAAGGATAATCATCTGATTTCTCTAAGGGGGAACCCCTCCTTACTTAATCATTCAATCAATTCACAATACAATAATCAATCTTCCACTGATGGGGCAACCATTAAATTAATCAGTCACTAATCTAGATTCACAATTACTAAATATCATTAATCACAAGTACAGTCATTAGAAAACAACACAAATCCTCTACCCCTTGGTGTCCAGCAAACCTCAATTTCATCCAAGGGGAGGCCTTTTCCTCATCTTGACTCAGGGTGATCTCTCTGATTCCCTGTATCCCCTTCCATAGTCCCAGCTCCCACTTGAATCTACCAAACAGTCACCTGGATTCAGAGGCAGACAGCTCCGGGCAGTCCCTGGCACACACAGAAGTTCACAGGGTCTAGCACATCTCAAACCCTTTATCACTTCTGTTGCTGGGAACTCAAAGATCAACCAAACCATGAACCAACAAAGGCTTATCTGGGTCATGCTTCCTCAGTCCTCCAGCAGCCAAGCTGGCACTAAGACCCAGGAGAAATCTTGGCCTTCCAGAAGGCAAACCCTCTCAGCCTTCTAGGTAGCCTTCAGCCTTCACCAGATTCTGGTCTAAAGAAAAACTCCAACTCAGTTCTCATTCAGCTTCCAGATGCTGAGAAAGAATCTCTCTCTCTCTCTCTCTCTCTCTC
>JAQQSW010023861.1:0-10194 GCA_028646575.1 Pseudocheirus occidentalis
TGAAGAGAATAATTCCTTCAGAATTAGAGTGGAGCAAGTGGAAGCTAATGCCTTTATGAGAAACCAAGATACTATTAAACAATTACAAAGAAATGAAAAAATAGAAAGCAATGTGAAATATCTCCTTGAAAAAAAACACTTACTTGGAAAATAGATGCAGGAGAGAAATTTTGAAAATTATTTGTTTACCTGAAAACCATGAACAAAAAAAAACTTGGAAAGCATCCTTCAAGAAATTCTTAAGGAACATTGCCCTTATATTTTAGAATCAGAGGACAGAATAGAACTTGAAAGAATTCACCAATCACCTCTTGAAAAACATCCCCAAAAGGAAACTCCTAGGAATGTTATAGCCAGGTTCTGGAATCCCCAGGTCAAGGAGAAAATATTACAGATTATGCAGAGAAAACAATTTGAATATGATGGAAACACAATTAGGATAACCTAGAATATGGCAGCTTCTAGACTGAGGGATCAAATGGCCTGGAATATGATATTTCAGAGGTCAAGGGAACTGGGATTAAAACCCAGAATCACCTACACAGCAAAATTGAATATAATGTTCCAGGCAAAAATATGGTCATTCAGTGAGGTGGAGGATTTTCAAGCATTCTTGTTGGAAAAAACAGAACTGAACAGAAAATTTGACATTCAAACACAAGAAACATGAGACGGTAAACATGGGAAAGAAATCATAAGGAACTTATCATAGTTGAACTACTTACATGCCAATATGGAAAAATGATAATAGTAACTTAGGAAACTTTTCTTAGTATGAGGATAGATGAAGGGAATACAAATGTGTGTATGTATGTATGTGTATACACATATACAGTTACATATATGTCTATATAGAAGGCTATATATGCATATGAATACATATCTGAGCTTGTTATGTATATGTGTACATAGAGAGTACAGTATCAATTGAATATGAAGGAATGATACTTTTAAAAGGTCAAATTCTTAGGTGAGAGAGGACTAGAATAAGAGGAGACAGGGAGAAACAGAATGGGTTTAATCATCCTATATAGAAGAGGCAAGGGATAACTGTTACAACTTACTTTCATTTACTCTTATTGAATTTGGCTTAAGGAAGGAACAACATAAACTCTAAACTGGGTATCATGCCACAAAGCAGAATAGGGGGCATGGGAATGAGTGGTAGGATGACAAAGCAGAGAGCAGGGTCTGGGGAAAGGTTTCTGGAAGCCCTCACTACAGTAAAGGGACAGGGACAGGGACAGGGTAGAGAACAGAAAAAGGAGGGGCAGGATAGGAAGGAGGGACATATGATCAGTCTGTCACAATATGTCCACTGTGGAGATGTCCTGAATAATTACACATGTACAGCCTGCATTGAATTGCTTGTCCTTCCAGTGGGACTTGGTGACAAGGGAGGAACTGAAAGAATCTAGAATTTAAAGCTCTATATTACTTGCAACTGGGAATTAAGATATACAGGGACTGGGGTAGGGAGACCCTCCCTGCCCTACCAGAAAGTTAGAGGCTTGGTTGGAGGAAGGCACAAAAGAGGGCAGATAGGTGGAGGGGCTTTACAGTGGGATCTCTGTTTTGGGTTGGGCATAGGGGAAAGATGGGGAGAATAGTTGTAATTCAAAATCTCGTGGAAATGAATGATGTAAACAAGAAAATAAATTTTAAAAATTAAAAAAGACAATGGAGGAATAAGAAAGAAACTGTTTTTCCACTAGTATATGCTACATCATATGAACAGTCAGAGGAAATAGATGAAGATTCTAGGAAACAGTTCATAAGCATGATAGAGAGGCATGAATGATATAATAACAGTGGAAATTTTCATCATCCAGACATCTTTTGAAACTCTGAAGAAGAATGAGTAAAATATTAGTGATATTCAAATATAATTTTATTTTGCAAATGGTAGAAGAACCAACCAGGTAAAATTCTATTCTAGAGCTAATTCTTGACTACTTGCCAATGGGAATGTCATAGAAAATTTAGGATGTGACCTTTTTCCTTCTAGAGAGTGTCATAAAAGAGAATAATTGTGAATATCACCTTATTTTCTTCCTACAGCTTATGAGGGAACATTTCAGAGGACTTAGAGATAGACTAGGTATGATGGACCAAACTGCTAAAAGTGAAATGAGTCAAAAATGAATAAGGAAGGCACATTGAAGGAAAGATGGGAAAGGCAGATAAATGGTACCGTTGATAAAGTATTAGGTCTAAAGTCAAAAATACTTGATGTCAAACCTAGTCTCAAACACTATCAGTGTGACCTTGGCCAAGTCACTTAACCTGTATCCGTCTCAGTTTCTTCAAATGTAAAATGAGAATAATAATAGCACCTTCCACACATAGTTATTATGAGGATCAAATGAATATTTGTTTGTATTTTATATTTACTTATTTTTATTTATTTTTAGTTTTCAACATTCATTTCCATAAGATTTTGAGTTACAAATTTTTCTCCCTGACTTTCCCCTACCCTAACCCCAAAATAGTGAGCCTACTGAATACCCCCTTCCAAAATCTGCTTTCTATCTTCCCCCATATCCCCTCTAACTTTCTAGTAGGGCAAGCTGGATTTCTATACCCCAGTCCCTCTATATCTTAATGAATAATATTTGTAAAGAACAGCATAGTATCTAGGATATAACAGACCCTTAAAAATGTATTCCTTTTCCCTCTCAAGAATAAAAATGTAAAATTGCAAAAAATAAACTATTTAAATAAGGAAACCATATATACATACATGTGTCTGAGAATGGGGGGGGAAGGGGTGGGAGTGTGTGTACCCCACAAGACTGATGAATAAACAACTCACCAACAAATATAGAATTTTTTTTGGTGAGGATATACTTTCATTTATAGAAAAACAGGTAAGAGAAATAATGAGTACTTCACAGCATGATCAAAATGACATCAGAATATCTAAAGGTCAGAATGATCTGAGGCTTTCAAGGAAAGTCAAGGAAAAATAAACATTGGTTTCTTTTAGATATATTGAAGGACAGAAGTGGATCAAAGAGGTGACAGAACAATCTCTAGGGAATGACTGGGTGAAAATAACTGATAACAGAGAGAAGGCAGAGATTTTTCAGTGAAAATTTTTAAAAATTAATTTCTCTATTAACAAGAATGACTAATTATATGGTAAAGTAGAAAAGAAAAATGAAGAGAAATTTGATGCTTAAACATATGCAAAGGAAATATCAAGAAAGCACCTCACCTGCTCTGATAAACATAAGTCAATTAACATTAAGCCTGGGAAAACACCATTTAGCCACTTTCTGTGATAATGGAAAATAAATGTAGAGAATAATGAAAGTGTGGAAGAAATGTAAAATGGCAGACAGGGACTTGGTTTGCAAAAACAATGGAAGATAATGGAGTCTGCAGATAATGAGACAACAAATTTAGCCTTGATTCTCAGAAAATGATTGACTAGATAATTAAAAGAGGTGTTTAGTAAATATGTACAAAAAGAATTGATTTGAAGGAGTTTTATGGCATCAAGAACATATCAGGTCATAACAACCTTATTTTTTTAAACAATGGTACAAAAGTGGTAGAGCAGGAGAATGAGCCAGTCAGTTAGATGGACAAGCAATGAGTATTTAGTGAGTACTTATCATGGGGAAGGCAATCTGCTAGATTTGGAGGATAAAAGAAAGTTTAAAAAAATCATCTGTGCCCTTTGGAAGCTTGCATTCCAATGGGAGAGAGAAAATGCAAATAGCATTTACCTAGATGATTATACACACACCTATATAAAATTTGTACAGATGCATATATATGTATATATATATATATATATATATATATATATATATGAATTAAATGATGCAAAGAGAAATGTGAAAAAAACTGGATTAATTTATTTAATACTTCTGAAGGTAACCTTAAAGGAAAGGAAGAGACTAGCAAAATGCAGAACAGGGGAAAGTTTCCTACAGAAACTGTCAGTTGAGTTCATTTTCTTCTCATTTGTTTTATTTCTTTTTGTATAATTCTTGTGAATTTTATAAATTCTTTATGTTTCTTAGGAATAAGATCTTCATTAGCAAAACTTGCTGCAAAGATTTCCACCTTTGCAATTTTCAATATCCCTTGTTATTTTGGTTGCATTAGGTTTGTTGGGGCAAAACCTTTTTTTTTTTAATTTTATGTAATTAATATCTATATTTTTACCTCCTGAGAACTTCTTTATCTCTGATTTGGTCATTAGCTACTCTCTTTTCAATAGATTTGATAGGTATTTTTTTCTGTAATCTAACTTTTTTACATTATTAAATTTTATGTATAAATCATTTACTCATTTGGAGTTTGTCTTAACATTGTAAAACCAAGTACAAACAACTTTCCAAAGGACTGCTGCTGTGAACAGATTTCAAGGTTCTTATTACACAGTATAGTGAACTCTTTATTTATTCAGTAACAAATTATGGTGAAACATTCACAGAGAATCAAAGTACAGTACTCACAATGGTATGGTATAACAACTTATCCCTTAAATGGCCAGATAGTTTTCACTAAATTGGTCACAAAGTTTTAAGCAAAGAAGTTCAATTAGTCGATCACAAAGTCCATCCCTAGGTCTCATTGTCTTAATCTCTTCAATCAAAAAAATCTTCTTTCTTTTTAATTGGACATTATTTTCCAATCATCCTGAATTAGTAAGTCATTAACTTAATCATCAAAGTAAAAGGTCAAAAGTGCTCCACTCCTAGTAAATAATGATCTCTTCAGTTTGCACTAAATACCCAATGAGAGGTCTTTTCATCTTGACTTGAGGTAGTTTTCAGCTTCCATGGTTCCTTTTCCATGTTCCCAGCTCCTGCCAGCTCCTTATTGTTCAGTTTCTTGTGCAGTTCCCATTCCATACTGAAACCTGCAGTGTCTATTCTACCTCAACTCCTTCACAGTTTTTGTTTCTTGGAAGACAAAGCTTAACAAAGCAACAATAACATTCATCCAAATTGCTGGCAACATAATCAGTTCACTCTCTGCCTGTGAAATTAACTCAGACACAATAACAAGGTCTGAGTACTCAACAAAAATCGCCAGTATATCCCCAGGTCTCTGAAATCATCATGCCAAAAGAAAAAAAAAACATGAAAAAATAAACAGTGAAGATAACACGTTTTGACTTGCATTCAGGCTCCACCAGTTATTCCTCTGGATATGAATAACTTTTTTTTAGCATGAATTCTGTGGGATTATCTTAGGTTGTTATATCAGTAAGAATGTCTAAGTCATTCCCAGTTGATCACCATACAAAACTGCTGTTACTACGTACAATGTTCTCCTGGTTCACATTCTTTCTTTTTGCATCAATTCATGTAAATCAATCTTTTCCTTTTAAACAATTCTTCACCAGCCACTAGTCAATATTAGATTTTATTTTATTAGTGTCTATTATCTCCTTGAATCTACTTATTTTTTAATTCCTTTCTTTCTCTTTTACTCATTTCTACCTCTTTCCTTTTTGAATTGAAAGTGTTTCAGGAAATATGGAGGAATATAGCAAGCATTTTTAAACATTTGTTTTATTTATGGAATAAAATAAGCATTTCCATAACATCAAAATAAAAAAAAGATGAATGCATGTGAAACTGCAAATCTACTATGCCCAATTTGCTAATCCTTATAAATATACAAAAAAATTATCATGTAGATTTTCCCCTTTTTCTCTTCCCTGCCCCCTCCATTCCAGAGGTGGCTACCATTAGACAAAAATAGATGTGTGTATGCATGAATGTGTATGCATGCAAATATATATATACACACACGTGTGTATGTTTGTATATGTACATATAAAATTATTCTATACATTCTTCTATTTATCAGTTCTTTCTCTGGACGCAGATAGCGTCATTCTTCATATGTCCTTTATAGTCAATTTCAGTATTTATAATAGTAAAATTGACGTGTTCACTCAAAGCCATTCTCAAAACGTTATTGCTATAACTATATACAATGTTCACTTGGTTCTGCTAATTTCATTCTTCATTATTTTGTGCAAGTGTTTTCATGGTTTTTTTTCTAAAATTAGTTAGCTCATCATTTCTTATAGCACAGTAGTATTCCATCACAATCATATACTACAACTTGTTCAGGCACTCCCTGATGGGGGTTCTGCAATTTCTAGCTCTTTACCATAACAAAGTGAGCTGCTATGATTCCTTAATCATCTTTGTAAATAGACCAAGTAGTGGTATTTCTGAGTCAAATCCTGTAGACAGCTTAATAACTCTTCAAACATAATTCCAAATTGTTTTACAGACTAGTTAGATCAGTTCACCATCCCACCAACAATGAATTAGTGTGCCAATTTTTCTGCATACCCTCCAAAATGTATTATTGTCCCTTTCAAACATTTTAACCAATCCGGTAGTGTAAAATTATACATCACGGTTGCTTTAATTTGTGTTTCTTTAAGCAATAATGATCTATAGCATTGTTTTTCTTTTTTCTAAGCATCTTTTCATATGACCACAAATTGTTTTGGTTTCTTCATTGAAAAATTGCCTGTTTATATGCTATAACCACTGATCAGTGGTAAATAATCAATTGGTAATTCATTCATATTCTTATGACTTGACAAAGATTTTTATAAGACCTTTATCTGATAAACTGTTTATGATGCCCACCCCCAATTTTCTGCTTCTTCCTGATTTTGACTACATTTGTTTTATTTGTACAAAATATTTTTAACTTAATTTAATCAAGATTATATTAGAAGGGGGAGTAGTCAAGATGGTGCAGAAAGGGCAGGGGCTTATCTAATCTCTGCCACAAAACCCTCCAAATAAATAATAACATAAAATAATTCCTGGAATAACAGAAACTACAAGATAGCAGTGTGAAAAAAAATTCCAGTCAAGGACAATTTAGGTCATCAGGAAAGGACTTGTCACATATGGGTAAGAGAAGAGCACAGTTCAGGAGAGGCCACACCAGCACAGCCCCTGCAGACCAAACTAGGAGCAGGCCTTGGGAGCCACTGAATCAGTAACTTCACTAGCTGTTTCCAGAGCTCTCAGCTCACAGATGGTCACAGAGTTGAACAATTAGTCAGAAGGTGATTACATGGGTCTCTTTGCTAGCGCTGAGCAACAGTGGAACTAAGACCCTCATCCCAATTCCAGGAGAGAAAAGAGTGCTTGTGATCACTCACAGAGCAGAGCAGTAAACATACCTCTTCTTAGATCATGCAATTTTGAAAGAACTAAAAACTTGTAGGTCACTAGAAGTGACTCTGAAAATAAGTATAAAAACCCTGAAATTTGAGAAAGTGTGCCTGCCCTCTACCCTGGAAACAGAAAGAGAACCCTAATTTAATAAAGAGTTAAAAGTCAAACAATGGTCTGGCAAAAGGAGCAAACAATAAAAAAAAATTCTAACCATAGAAACTTACTATGGTGACAAGGAAGATTAAAACACACACTTGGTAAGGGCATCACAAAGAATATTGAAGAAAATAACACCTTAAAAGAGTAAGACAAGGGCACAATGGTAAAAGATTTGGCACAAAAACTAATAAGGAGAACAATGCCTTAAAAAGTTGAATTGACTAAATGGCAAAAGGGCCCAAAATGTCACAGAAGTAAAATGTTTTTAAAAACTCCTTAAAAAGCAGAATTGGCTAAATTGCAAAGGACATGCAAAAGTTCACTGAAGAAAATCATTCTTTAAAAATTAGAATTGAACAAATGGAAGCTAATGACTATGAGAAATGAAGAAATAATCAATGTAATTTAATATAACTGAAATTATCCATTTTACACTTAACTTTGTTTCCTATCTGTTGTTTATTTGTAATTTTTCACCTATCCATAATTCTGATAATTAATATATTCCATTTTATCATAATTTTCTTGTATTCTCCCTTTTTATATATGTTCCATGTGTCCATTTTTACTTTATCTTCATAAACAGGGCAAGATATTGGTCTATGCTCAGTTTCTGCCATAGTGCATTTTAGTTTTCCCAAATTTTTTGCCAAATAATGAATGATCTCAAAATTTTAAGTCTTTACATATTTCAAATATAACATTACATTTATTTGCTGTTGTAGATTATATGTGTACTTTATTCCTTTTCCTAATTTTTCCTCAAATTAATTTTTAAAATTTGTCAAATAAAATTCTAAGTTACATAATCAACAAAAAGTAAAAGTGAGTATTTTTTCACAGCTCAGGACAACTAAGCATTGCAGAAATAGAGTTCTGTGGACAATGGGTTGGGGCTATCTTGTAGTGCATCAAGGAAGAAATGAGCTCAGGTGTGGGTCGTTAAGGCATCCCTGGCAACAGCAGCATCAGAAATGATATTGGGAGCATTCAGCATTCAGAGACATTAAGGGAAATGATCACCTGATCTGAAAAAGGCCCATGAGCTAGCACTTAGGCATAGGATCCTTTGGCAATTCCACTGCCCATTAATTAATTCTAAGTAACAATTTGGTTTCTACTCTCCTGGACTGAGTTTTACAGACTCAAGGCCCAGGATTTGGTATAAGTGACACAACTTCAAATTTTCCCCTGACCGGAGATCCAGTAGATAGTCACAGGCCTCTTCCCTCATCCACTAGCTGGAAGGTCCTGTAAGTTTGGATCACCATACATATAGGTTTACTCCTCTTCTCACTGACCCTATACTGTTTGCTTAATTGAGGGGAAAATGCTAAATTCAGCTCTAGGATTGGAGGAATATAACTGCCAGATCACACTTGGGTTTAGCCTGGAAACTGAAATTGAAATTCTTTGGGGGGTTCTAAAGAACTGAATGTCCTGTACTCTAATACAGGAACTGATTGATGATACTACTCTAACCAAGTGTCTGGCATACCTATTCGGGTCACAGAGTTCCTGTTGTGGTAACTTGACTCTGCACTTAGAGCTTTCCCTTGAAAAGTTGTGTGGAGAGCTGGGCTCTAGTGCTCACTACTCTTCTACCATATTGATTGGTTTCATTCTTCACTGGTGACAGTAGAGAGGACAATTTGCATAACTGATGACTTCAAAGCCAGATTGTAGCAGTTTAGAAGTGATAAAGAGGATGAAAGAAGAGGCACATAATTCATTAAGCTTCTTCAGGGAGATTAGAAAAGACAGGAGAATAGATAAATTGAATGATAGCCATCAGGGATAGTCAGATGAGGGAATGTCTTTCTTTCAGGATCTAGGAGACATGTTTTCATAAACATCAGTGAATGAGTGAGTAGATTGGGATAGATTAAAAATTAGAAATAGCAGATAAAAATGGGTGGCAGTCACAGAAGTCAGGAGGAGATGGGATCAAGAATGCATGTAGACATGTAATTGGGGAAAACTAAAATACTAAATAAAGGTAAATAAAAATAAAATGAATGCATGTTTTGTTAAGAAGGAGATAGTGGAGGAAGGTATCTGAGTAATTAGAGATGACAAAGGTTGAAGACTTGTAAACTTGTAAACTTTCAATTATTATTTATTTTTCTATGAACGATAAGTTGATCATATCAGCTGAGACTAAGAAGAAGGGATATCATGGAAAGCTTGAGGAGGAATGGTAGGAAAATTACGGATATGACCATCTATGTGTAGATGAAATAGAGTGAATGAGTAGGTCATGAGTGATGCGAAGATTAAGGAATCAGGAAGTTGATGTAGTGGACAGGGTATCAATGGGTATGTTGAAGTTTCCTAGAAAGATGTCATGAATTGTTATATAAAGAGTATCAATCAGGCACTAAATTCATTAAGGAATGGAGGAAAATGTCCTTGGGATTTATAAATCATAGCCATCAAGATTTGGATTGGTGATTTATTGAGCTAATGTGAACTTAAGAGGGAAGAGGTTGTTGAATAATGATAATAGAAGTAGAGCACTGAGAGGATTATAAGATAATGGTGAGAAAGTGATATCCTGACTCCCCTATCATGGATAATGAGTTGAGGGGGTTGTAGAAATGAATGTATAACCAGTACATGAAAGGTTAACTAAATTAAACGCCATCATGAGGGAGCTTTTTCTTTTCTTCTTTCTTTTTCTTTTCTTCCTTCCCTTCCTTCCTTCCTGCCTTACTTCCTTCTTTCTTTTCTTTCTTTCCTTCTTTCTTTCTTTCCTTCTTTCCTTGTTTCTTTCCTTCTTCTTTCTTTCTTTCTTCCTTCCTTCCTTTCTTTTTTCTTTCTTTCTTTCTTCCTTCCTTCCTTCCTT
>JAQQSW010023862.1:0-10194 GCA_028646575.1 Pseudocheirus occidentalis
AGATTGTGGGAGGGATCTTACAGTGGGATCAATGTTCTGGGCTGGGGGGTAGGGGCAAAAAGGGGAGAAAATTTGTAACTCAAAACCTTGTGGAAATGAATGATATAACCAAGAAAATAAATTAAAATTAAAAAAAAAATCAAATGACAGAGATGAAGAAAAACTAAGACAAAAAGAAAGAATAATCTAAGAAAAACAAGAATGGCATGAAAGTACAATCAATCAATTAGAAAAGGACACCCAAAATCTTAAGGAAGAAAATGACACCTTCACACGTTAAAAATTTTACTCAGGCAAAGTGAAGCCAGTGAAATGATACGGCATCAAGAAATGATTAAACAAAATATGAATAGTGAAAATATAGAAGAGAAAGCAAAACATACTATTGAAAAAACAACATATTTGGAGAAAAGATCAAGAAGAGAATTTTTTTTAATTGGATTATCTGTAAGTTAAAATAAAAAAAGCAAGAATCATGATACAATAATTCAAGAAATAATTAAGGAAACTAGTCCTGAAGCATTAGAACAAGCGGGAAAAGTAGAAACATAAAAAAATCCCTTCATGACCATTTGAAAGGTATCCTATGAGTAAACCTCATAGGAATATACCATAGTCAAATTTTGAAACCCACAGATGAAGGGAATAAATGTATATTAAAAGCATCAAGATTAAGATAATTTTAATATTATGGCTCCACAATTAGAATTACACAAGACCTAGGAGCAGTGAAATTAAAGGACTACCAGTCATGGAACACAACATACCAAGGAGAAAAAGAACTGGGGATACAACCAAAAATATCATACCCTGCGAGTTGAACATAATCCTGACTGAAAAAAAAAGTCACTTGATAAACTCTCAAACTTTAAAAACTTTTTTAAAAAATCATGAACTTAATAGAAGATCACAAATACAAGAACCAACAGAAATATAAGGCACATAACAAAGACTGATTTTAAGGGATCTATAAGGACAAACTTTTACTTTCTATGTGTGCAAAATATATGTCTAAGATTCTTATCAATAATTGAGTAGCTCATAAGAAAGACTGGGGTACATCTTAGTATGATAAGAATTTAAAAAAATAAAAAACATTTAGGAACAGCTTAAAAGAGTAATTATTTTATATAAATGAGGAGAAAGAGGATGAATTGATACAGAGGAATTAGATGGGGGAGGAGGGCCGGTAGTTCTGGTAACTTACTTTCATTGGGAATGTGTTTAAGATGGAATAATGCATATATGTTTAGAAGAGTATAAAAGTCTTCTCAATTCAGAAGAAATAAAATGGTAGGGACATAAGAAGGGATCTTTAAAGGGGAGGATGAATTAATAAGTAAAATGGGGTATTGAAGACTGTTTAGATTCATGGGAATGGGAAGAAGGTGGGGTATACTTGTATGGGGGTAGGATAGTGATAGAAAGGCAAGGTAGTGGGTAGAGGAGGCAGAAGGGAAATAAGAGATACACACATACATAAAAAAGATCATGATTAGAATAGGTTTGGAAAAATATATTTCTATATATGTTATATGTGTGTGTATATAACTATAACCATTGAGAAACATATCTAAAGTTTATTGTGGCCTTCTGTAAGAGAGTGGATATTTCAGGGAGTGGGAAAAGGAACAAAGTAAAGAAAAGTTCAGAGCAGAGAACCAAAAAAATACTCACAAAGAAGAAATGATAGACAATTTTCAAAACGATGCGTATTATTTATCATACAGTCTTTCTTGAAATGAAAATTGTTACATATTTTGAATCCTCTTTTGTGTTCTGCTATACACATGATATGATTTTTTTCTCCCTAAATTTGAATTGAAGTCCCAAATAAGTTTATGATATGTTTTTGTTCCTTTTGTCTATTCTGTATGTGTGTTCTGGTGTTGAGTCTAAAATAAAATTTTGGGAGAAAAAAATTGATTACCACCAATTTTTCAAAAACACATGGAAAGACTTCAATTAACTGATGCCAAGATATGTAAATAAAAGTGGGAGACTAATATACCACATGAATGGCAAATTTCTAATGAGAATCAATTATGGAAGAATTAGCTACTCTAATCAATATAATGATACAAGACAATTCCAAAGGATCCATGGTGAAAAATTCTATATACTAGCAAAGAGAAAAAATTAATTCCAATCAAGGCAGAACTCACTATTTATTCAGCAATAAACTAATCATAATATTCATAGTAACATCCTTAAGCAAAACATGTGTGTGCATGTATAATACTCAGTATATCATATAGCACATAGATATACAATTGCATTAAATAGTATTTCCCAAAATACTTGCTTACACAATTAGGGGGTCCAAGATAGGGTCTTCCATAGCACAACATGTTCTTAAAGAATAGGAGAAAATACACACACCATCCACCCCAGGTCACAGTAACTCACAATCTACTCAATGAATACACAGTGTCTAGATAAAGTCCTCTCTCATCTTGACTCACTGCTGATTTCCAAAAGCCATAGCAACTCCTCTATGCACCAACCACTCCCAGCTATTGTATGGCTTCACATACAGGCAGCTCTTTGCTCCTGCTCAAGGATTGTACCATTCCAAGCTCTTCCTTCTTCTGCCTGACATCAGGCTCCAGGTTCTTCTGCCTGCAGTTTCTTTTTCTAGGAAAACAAAACTTAAAAGGGCTACAACACTATTTATACACATTACCAGCACCATCTTCTCAATTCACCTTAACAGTTCTTAAAAGGGGCTTAAGTTAAGCCTCCTTCACATGAGCAGATCTCTTCTCTTCAGCTCAATTCACAGCAATGATACTGGGATTTGAAGATCTTCCATGCCCCTTTAACTTGCTCTCATAGCAGGAAGGAGTGGAGTAAGAGAAAGCTGGAGCCAAGCTAGCGTCCATGCAATGGCAACTGGAAGCAGTGGCAGCAGCAGTGGTGGCAATAGCACAGACTCCTTTTTCTTTAAGCCTACCAGAATCTCTGCTAAGGACTCCTGCTGAGGGTAGCCAGGGAAGAGAACTATGGAGGGGCCGGAACTGCTAGGGGCAAGCTGCCTGGATGCTGAGCAGTTCTTGTGAGTGAGGAAAGGAGGATCTTTGCCTGAGGTAGCCTGTCCTGTTTTGAAAGCTTAAGAATGTGGGTGTTTACTACTTTAACTACATGTGCCAACTTCATAACTACTGTGCTGGCTTTGACTTGCTGGTTTTGGCACTCAGTTTTCTGGTATCTGAATAAATGCTCTGTCTATATTTCTCATGTAGAGAGCCTATTATATTTTGTGATTAATAATCATATCAGCATACTTATAGTTACTGTAGGCATTGTGAATACTACATTGGGGATACAAATGGCATCATGAACAGGATTTGTGAACTAAAAGGAAAGTATGGGAACTGGGATATTTGTTTGTTTCCCAGTTGTGGTCGCTGTGATTCTGTTGAGCCACAGAACCAGAATGCAGAATTGCTTGTATGCTGATTTCACTGAGGTGAGAGCAGTAATTGTGAGCTACTGAATTGGGACTGGGGCAAAAGCCCGGAGTGGCTACCTCCTGCAGGAGGAGAAGGAGCCAAGAAGTTTGGGATTCAGCTATGGGACCAGATAAGGACTGGGCAGCAAGGCAGGAGCACTGAATGTGTTTTCTTGCTGTGTCCCACAGTTTGGAACCCACAGGGAAGGATGGAGTTGTGTCTATGGTAGATGGCATGAAGTGCTATGGACCCCCAAGGACCCCACCTTCTTGGTTTTGTTGCCCAGTCACCCCTCAGGACTTTGAAGCTGGGGCTGGACCAGTGTTAAGACTGGGAGTGCCAGGAAGAAGCCTGAAAGAGTAGTATGGGGGGAAGGATACCCTCCATCCCCAAGAGAACTTTATTTAGACATTATTGTTTTGGATTGCTGGTAATAAGTTGCTATGTTATGTATCTTACAAATGTGATGTCTCTGTTTTGTGGGAATTATGTTTTACTTCAGAGATGTTAATGCTAATTCAGATTTAACTTGCCTATGCAATGAGCATGAAAGATCTTGGGGCCAAATGTTATGGGAATCTGAAGATCTTCCCTTCCCCTAGGCCCTTTGATAGGCTTAAGTGGCTCTGAGAACCTTCCCTGATTTGAAAGTATACACGGCCCCCTAATAGTCTGAATATGGTCACATGGAGCTGTGGCTGGAGGCTTGTTCTTCAGGAATGCCCATGCCTTATTACTTTGTTATTGGGCAGTGGGTCAAAAGGGCTGTGGTAGTCTCTGTCCAGGAGAAGGCTATATATACTGCTGATGTGAGGTTTTAATTTGGGGCTCACTTTGGAAAGATTTGTGCAATTTGGCCAGATGAGACTCTGGAAAGTTGTTGAGACCCCCGTCTTTGAAAAACCCAGATGCTTGGGTGCTTCCCTCTCTGGTAACTGAATAGGTATGGATGTAATGGTCAGACAGTTGGAAGCCCATCTGCTGATCTGTTTCTATGTCAGCTTGTAACTTAAACTTGATATTTGTTTGTATTCTGTTTGTATTATCCAAAGTTCAGGGTGCTGACTTTCTTCCCCTCAACTGGTTAAATGATATACATTTGATTGACTAAAGTAAGACTGTTAACCCATTTTGAATTGCTTTCCTTTAGAAAAGCAGATCCAAGAACATGTGCTGGGGGAAACCATAGGCATGCTAGGGTGCTTGCTGATACATACACTCATAAAGACCAACAGATAGTGCTTTTGTCTGAGAAATTAATACAGACTAACAGACAGAGCTTCTGTCTCAGGAATTAACACAGATCTCCAGAGGGAGTGCCAACATCACAAACATTCTTTCT
This sequence comes from Pseudocheirus occidentalis, assembly GCA_028646575.1. NCBI lineage: Eukaryota > Metazoa > Chordata > Mammalia > Diprotodontia > Pseudocheiridae > Pseudocheirus > Pseudocheirus occidentalis. The sequence continues at coordinate 4,798 of JAQQSW010023862.1, forward strand.
GTTAGGCCTCTTCACCAGCAACTTCCCTTAGCCTGCTCAAACTCAGTTCTCTCTTTCAACTCTGCTTCTCTATCTACTCTCTCACATCTCCCTCCAAGAAATATAACATATATTGCTTCCATTCAAAGACTCTTAATTTAATCAAATGCAAGACTCAAAGTGACTTGATTGGCTAAAACTCAATTCGGAAAAAGAGCAAAAAAAAAAAACCCAAAACCCTACTTTGCTTGCTGTTAAAAGAACTAATGAACTCTGAGTGCAGATTGAAGCACATTTTCCCCACTTTCTTTATGTGTATATAACAGTTATGTGTGTAGGTATGTATGTGTGTATACATACATATGCACATGTATATTTGTATATGTATGTACACTCACACACATATATAATGGTAATATGTTTTGTGTGTATTCACATGCATATCTGATATATTGTTTGCCTTTTCAGTGAGTGGGGGAAGGGCAGAAGGAAGGGGAAGAATAGAGAACTCAATATTTTTAAATGTCATCAGTATATAATTAGCTAGTCAAATGTTAACTAGAGAAAGAAAATAACATAAAAATAAGAATTTATAGCAATTTAAGGCAAAATAATAGCAGTTCTTAAAAAAAGGGTGAAATAAAAGTAGCCCTTTTTGTGGTGCCAAAGAATTGGACATTGAGGATTTGCCCATTAATTGAGCAATGTGGGGAGGAATTTTATTCAATATCCTACAAAATCTTTGTATGGTACAAATAAACCTAATTCAGTGTCATAAAAGCACAGGATTATTTTATACAGCTCTGCAAGCTAATAAAATTCAACTAAAATACCCCACAATCGAGGATATCAAGGAATTTAATGAAAAAAATGTGAAAAAACTATCTAGCAGTTGCATATTTCCTTTTTAAATTTTAATTTATTTATTCTCAATATAAGAAACAAAGTAAGCATTTCCATTACATAATAAAAAGGAAAAAATAATGATAGTACATGAAGCTGCAAATCTATTAAGTACAACTTGCTATTCCTTTTACATATATAACAAAATTATGCAATTGTCATTCTAATTTTTTCCCTTTTCCCATTGGCTACCATTAGACACAAATGTGTGTTTGTGTGTGGGGGTGTGTGTGTGTGTAAGATATGCAAAACCATTCTATGGACACTTCTATTTATAGGTTCTTTCTCTGAATGCAGATAGCATCATATGTTCTTCACAGTTAATTTCAGTATTTATAAGAGTCCATCTTTAATAGTCAGATTTCAGTGTTCACTGCAGTGATAGCAGATCATGGGTTGGATCAGGAACACAATTCACAGTACTTAATGTCCATAGTAATCTAATGTTTAAGGAAGCTGAAGGTCAAACATTTTGGCATAAGAACTCACCATTTGAGAAAAACATGCCTGGGAAAACTGTATAGTAGTTTGGTAGAAGATAGGTATAGGTCAACATGTCAACTATATATCAAAGAAAGGGCAAAACAAATTATTTAAGCAGAAAGATTGATATCATAGGTAAAATTTTCAAGCATAGGAAAATGTACCTGACAAGTCCATGGATAAAAGAAGAGTTTATGATCAAACAAGAGATGAGAAGGATCATAGGAAGTAAAATGGATCATTTTGATTAAATGAAATTTAAATTTTTTTGCCAAACTGCAGCCCAAACTGGAAGAAAACAGGCAACCAGGGACATATTTTTTGCAATTTTCTCTAATAATGCCTTTTTTCCCACAAATATAGTGGGAAATGAACCAAATATATAAAAAAATAAGACCCATTTCCAAATTGACAAGTCATCAAAGGAAAAGAATAGACAATTTTCAGGAGAAAAAAAATCAGAACTATCAATAGTCACATGATAAAATTATTTAAATCTGTATTGATTAGAGAAATATGAATTAAAATTATTTTAAGATATCACCTTACATACACCTATCAGGTTGACTAACATGAAAGAAAATGGAAATTTAAAATGCTGAGGAGAAATGTGAAAAAAAAGGGACACTGAAGTATTACTGGTATAGTTGTGAACTACTCCAAACATTCTGCAGACCAATCTGGAGATATGCCCAAAAGGATATGAAACTATGAATACCCCTTGACCTAGTAAAGCCTCTAATAAATGTGTATACCAAAAAAAAGATTCAAAAAATGAAAAGGTTAATTTGGTTGTTGTTTTTTTTTAAGGTCAGAAAAGGTCTTTATTCTTTCTCATGAGAAAGAACCCTGCCCCTGCCACCCACATGGCTGCAGGGAGAGAGCCAGAGGTAGGAGCCATCGCATGGTTATATAGTAAACCCAACCCCCCCCCCCAATTGGCCCTCATTCCCATCGGTAGGGGGGCAGACCCACGGCCTAAACTCGGGAATCCCTCTGAGAAAAATGACCCAGAAACACGTGGGTGTCCAATGAAAGCAGTTTTAACCTTATTTGGTACATCTTCTGCTGAGCTGGCTCTGGGGGACGGTCTCCATTGCTCTCGACCCCAAATTGCTTGAAGGTCAGGTGACCTAAATCTAGGCCTAATGAATACTGAAACCATTCTAGATTTGATTTTTCAGAATGGGGAAACTTCACTATAAATTTTCCCTCACAAATCCCCACTTTCTTTTTTTATACCTTTTGAAGTTTCCCTACTTTTCTTAACTCTAATTACCCTTGCAGCCCTTGTTTCACTGACAACATAAAAGGGGGCAGTCCCCTTTATGAATACAGATACAGAGATTCAAAAGAAGACAGCAACAATTGTCTTTTCAAAGCCCAAAAATCTCTGTTCATACTGCTGTCCAGATGTCAGGAAGTCCTCTGGTCATGCAGGATCATCCATCTTCAGCCCTGCATCCCAGATTCTCTTCCTTCTGCCTTCTTTCATTCCTTTATGTACAAAATGAATCTTGGAACCAATGTAAATTACAACTCCAAAATCTTTATCATTCTTACAAAATTAAAATTGGCATGATTACAATTTAGAACCAATTTCTTATATTTTGCATTAATCCATTATCAAGTCTTCCATCAGGCGTATGGGATTTCACTAAGCTCACAGTTAAAACAAAATATAAGAAAATGTTTCCAAGTAGCACAGAAATTATCCTCTTTTTTTACCATTGACTAAGTATAACAAAGTTGAGACAAATGTGATACTAACTGAATAACGGAATGATATTCCCATAAATCCTTGACCTACTTGTCATATTATTACAAAGAACTAAAAGATCCTGACTCATACAGGAATATTTATAATAAACTCTAAGCCTAGCCGATTTATCTTATAGTAACATAAGATGTTCCAGAATCAAGTAGATTTGTTGTTTTCTTATTTCAAAACCTTTGATTATTGAAACTTGCCACCAAGAATAGGGACAAAATTATAATGAAGGAACCACATTTCCAAAACTTCAGAATGCCAGTTCCAGGCACAATGTATACCATGTTGCAATCTCCATCAAGCCAAGCTTAAAGTCTGCCAGGTGCTTGCGGGTAGACCCCAGTCAGAAGAATCCTAACTCAGCTCATGCTGAACAGTCGTTCCTCCTACCTTCATACTTGTATCTTAAAGGATTTGGCACCATTGTTTGGTGGGTTGGGTAGCTTGGGCAGCCTCTCTTAACACTCCTATCTGGAGTTGAACTGAAAGAAACAGTTAACAGTCCCAACAAGTCTTAAATAACAAGCACCAACAATCATCTTAAAATTAGATTATAATCTCACATTGGTTAAGGAATTACCTACATGCATTCCAATATTTATTATTGTTCATAAAAAAGAAACAAATCTCCCATTGGGATTATAAACTATTGCTCTTTAGAGCATATACTGCATCTATTTTTAAACTTCTCTACCTTCTTATAATTATGCTTAATCTAAGGTCATACTAAAATTTCTCTTCTCAACTAAAAACGTCTCTGGTTTAATCCCAACAATGAATTCTATTAATACCCAATTGGTCTTTTATAATTTGAAATACACTGGGACTCCATTTTACCCATACACACAGATATACCTTCTCTACTGCAACTTTATAATCCCAACATCAGTCCATGAGATAATTATTTAAAGTTGCATTTGTATCCTTATTTCCTCTCCTTCTCAAATTTGATTGAGCTATTAATTACAAAATCAAGTCACAAATCTTTCTGTCTTCCTAGACACTTTGTCAAACTCTTTCTCAACTTAATTAAAACCCTTTAAAACTGGTATGACCACGCAGAGACAGCAGGGATTGGATAAACCCACATTTGTTCCAAATGTTCTTATCTGCCTTATATATTCCCAATCAAACCTTTATTTATACTTCCAAATTTCTCAAACACATTATTCAACCTTTACATTTTTAACAATAAAACAAGATAGCTTATAGGTTGTTATCCTTTTACTAACATAACTGTTTTGCTTAAACAAAGCAAAGAGGTTAATGACTAAACCTCACAAACTGATAGATCTGATATACAGAATTATTTGATCTTGTTATTCCCTCAGAAGTTTCCACTCTGAGTCCACACTTTGCAGATAGAAACTTTCTATCAACACTTTGCAGATAGAAGTTTCCTATCTTTGAGTTCAATAGCTATATAAATGAATTCACTTATAGGAGAGACTGACTTCTACTCCAGTTTATCATAAAAGATTTGGGAGGATCCATAAGAAATTAATCCCAAAAAAGTGCATATCAATAAGTTGAACATGTTTGCACCACCAAACAAACAGTATAAACACATATTATTTCCACAATAGCAACAGAATTTAAATGAAGTTGACTTTTCCATTAATACAAAAGTATTCCATAATTCACCTCCCTTTAAGAAATTTGCACTAGAACTCTTTTCCTCTAATAGAAGACCTTTCTGATTTAGTTTCAGTAATTAATAGAATAATAGCTAGGTCCCTCAATTGGTTATAGAGATACTCAATTATTCTAACATCATTTTGAAACATTTAAGGACCTTATTCCATACAGACAAATATCTACTGACAGGCAAATGACTAAGCCAAAGACCCATCTACGAATTTTTTTTAATTTGGTTTTTATTTGTTTTCTTGTTTACATTATTCATTTTCATTACATTTTTTGAATTACACATTTTCTCCCCGTCTTGCTCCTGCCCCAACCCCATGACAGCAATCCCACTGTAAAGCCCCTCCCCTGCTCTGCTCTCCTATTTTCTGGTAGGGCAGGAGGGCTCTCCCTATCCCAGCCCCTTTATATCTTTATTCCTAGTTGCAGGTATTGCAGAACTTTAAATTCTAGATTCTGTCTATTCCTCCCTTGTCACCCACCCCTACTAGAAGGACACTTAGTTCAATACAGGCTATGGATGTGTGATTATACAGGACATCTTCATAGTGGACAGATTGTGACAGTGATAGTCTGTCTCTCCTTCCTATCCCTCCTCCCCCCTTGTTCTGTTC
>JAQQSW010023863.1:0-10194 GCA_028646575.1 Pseudocheirus occidentalis
ATGCAAGAAAATCATGAAAAGAGAGTCAATATCCAGACTGAAGAAAATAACACCTTAAAAAACAGACTAACTCAAATGGCACAAAAAGTCCCAAAAAGCCAATAAGGAGAAGACTGCCTTAAAAAGCCAAATTTGTCAGATGGAAAAAGAATTTCAGAAGCTCACTGAAGATAATAATGCCTTCAAAATTAGATTGTAACAAATGGAAGCAAATAACTTTATGGGAAATCAAGTTACTATTAAACAGATTCAAACAAATGAAAAAATAGAAGGCAGTGTGAAATATCTCATTGGAAAAAGCACTGACCCAGAAAATAGATCCAGATGGGATAAATTGAAAATTATTGGACTACCTGAAAGCCATGACAAAAAATAAAAACAAAAAAGCTAGAAATTACCCTTCAAAAATTCTCAAGGAAAATTGCCCTGATATTTTAGAACTACAGGGCAAAATAGAAATTGAAAGATTTCACTGATTACCTCTTTAAAAAGATACCAAAAAGAAAATTCCTACGAATATTATAGCCAGGTTCCAAAGTTCCCAGATCAAGGAGAAAATATTGCAAGGAGTCAAGAAGAAACAATTTGAATACTGTGGAAACACAATCAGGACAAGACAAGATCTAGCAGCTTTTACATTAAGTGATCAAAGGGCTTGAAATATGATATTCTGGAGGTGAAAGGATTCTTGGATGAAAACCAAGAATCACCTACCCAGCAAAACTGAGTATTATGTTTCAAGGAAAAGTATGGTCATTCAATGAGGTGGAAGACTTACAAGCATTCTTGATGAAAAAGCCAGAACTGAATAGAAAATTTGACATTCGAATACAAGAAGGAAGAGAAGCATGAGAAGGTAAACAGGAAAAAGAAATCATAAGGAACTTATCAAAGTTGAAATATTTACATGCCTACATGGAAAAATGGTAATTGTTACTTATTTAACTTTTCTCAGGATGAGGATAGTTGAAGGGAATATAAATGTATATGTATACATATATTTATATGTCTATATAGGAGTGTATATGTGCATATGAATACATATGTGAGTGTGTATATATATGTGTATAGGTATTCATAGACAGAGGGCACAGGATCAATTGAATATGAAGGGAGGGTATTTAAAAAATAAAATGAAGAGGTGAGAGAGAAATATAATGAGAGGAGATAGGGAGAAATAAAATAGGGTAAATTATGTCATATAAAAGAGGCAAGGGAAAATTGTTATAATGGAGGGGAAGAACAGGAAGGCAAAACTTACTCTCATTGAATTTGGCTTAAGGAGGGAACAACGTATTCACTAAACTGGATATCTTGCCCTATAGGAAAGTAGGAGGGAATTGAATGAGAGGGGGGATTATGGAGGGGAGGGTAGCTTGGGGGGTGGGAAGGTAGTTAGAAGCACACAGTTTTGTAAAGGGACAGGATCAAAATATAGAATGGAACAAGTGGGAGGTGGGATAGGATGTGAGGACATATAGTCAGTCTTTCACAATATATATACTATGGAAATATTTTGCATAACTACACATTTACAACCTATATTGAATTGCTTATCTTTCCAGTAAATGTGAGTAACAAGGGAAGAAGGGAGGAAGGGAAAGAATCTGGAACTCAAAGTTTTAAAATCAAATGTTTCATATATATAATAATGATTAGTATTATTTTAAAGATGCAATTGGGAGATAAGATATACAGGTATTGGGGAATGGAGATCTATCTTGCCGTACCAGAAAGTCAGAGGGGATATGGGGAAGGATATAGGAGAGAACAAATTGGGGAAGTGGTTGTGCAGTGGAATCACTGTTTTGGATTGTGTGTTGGGGAAAGATAGGGAAAAAATTTTAACTCAAAATCTTGTGGAAATGAGTGATGTAAACTAAAAATAAACACTAAATTTAATTTTGAAAAAAGGAACAGAGACGGGAAATGTAATGTTTTATATGGAGAGAGAAAAGGCCAGTTTAGTTGAAAAGCAGTGTGTGGGAGGAGGAATGTACAATGAGGTTGGAAACATAGGTTAGGACAAGATTGGGGTCGGGGGAGAGGGTTTTTATATCTAAACGGAGGTGTTTATATTTGATGAGGAACCATCATAGTTACATGAGTAAAGGAGTATCACTATCAAAACTTCACTTAGGGAAAATTAATTTATAGCCCTGGGTAACATGGACTGGTATCTTGAGAGGCTTGATGTAAACTGACCAATTAGGAAGCTGTTGTCATAATCCAGGTGAGAGGTAATGAAGGTCTGAACTAAGGTGATACTTGTGTAAGTAGAGAAAAGGACTCCAGTGTGAGAGATGATGGAGAGTAGAAATCACCGGAGTCTAGATAATGGAATAAGGTGATTTAAAGATAATCTTGGATTATAAAGCATAGTGATCTCCCACAGAAAATCATAGAGTTTTTGACGTGTAAGAGACCCGAGAGGTCACTAGCCTCCTATTCATCACAGAGGACATATACAAGTTATGGAGAATTTCATTAGCTTTAACTCCAAGAAAAATGGGCCCTTTGACAATTGGATAGAATACCATCTGAGTCTGCATGATACAGACCTGTAAGAATCAAGTAAAATAATGATTTAGAAAATGTCTTCTAAAATACTAGGACCATACAAATGGTTCTTAGTTTCTTCATTGGTAAAAACAAAAGGGCTTGGCCTAGAAAAGATCATCTCTAAGGTTAACTGTGGCTCTAAAATTATGTATTAATATTATTTTTGAAATTTTTATACCATGAATGCTAGTTCATTAGGCAACTGACTTTATCTTATTTCTGCCTGAAGACCACCATTTGAAGTATACTAATTTTTATTTTTCTTGTTTTATAAATGAAGTGAGTCATAAAGAGACAAACTGACACGCAAAACTAGACAGTAAGGTTTTGGGGCAGGATTTAAGTCCAAGTCTTTCTAACATAAAGTTGAACATACATTCTGTCCCTCCATTGTGTAAGGTTCATTAATTGGGGATACAAACACATCAGAAAGAGATCAAAGGCAATTAAAACAAATATATGCTAAGGGCCCAATCAATGATTCAGAGATTAAGTTCCAAATGCAGGGGAGGGAATGATTGCTGAGGGTTGTTGCAAACCATGAAAGGTCAGACAATGGTAGATTTAAAGGGAGAGGGGACATTTTTAGATCATCTCATCCAACTCCTTCATTTTGCAGCTGAGGACCAGCAACTTCAAGGGATTTGCCCATTGTCACTTTGACAGAGCCAGGATTTAAAGTTAGGTCTTCTAACTCCAAATCTAATATTTCTCCCAGTGTATCAAGTTGCTTATTGTACTCATTAGAATTAATCTTGGTTAGTCATACACAAGGCAGTAATTTATCCTGGGTTTTGAAGGAAAGGTTGAGTGTTGGGATAAGCATTTATATGGTTTCTACTGTGTTCCAGGTACAATGCTCAGCCCTTTTACAAATATTATCTCCTTTAATTGTCGTAATAACCCTGTGAGGTAGGTGCTATTATTATCCTCAATTTAGGACTGGGGAAACTGAGGCAGATAGTAGTTTAGTTACTTGTCCAGGGTCACACAGCTTACATTTGTGGTTGACACTGAACTCATGTCTTGCTGATTCTAAGCCTAGAACTCATTCTATCTACTGTACTTCCACCTGTGGGATTAAGACCAGTGCAAAGTTATTTGAGAAGGACATTCCAGTTAGGTGTACAGATGTGCAATTATCCTGGGCAAGTCTGTGGAAGAATGAAGAGACCAGTTTGCCTAGAATTTGAAGATTATGTAAGAGATGAGATTTGAAAAGTATAATGAATCAAAATGCTAAGTGCCTTGCATTCTAGCTAGAAAAATGTGAACTTTTGCTCCTGGACAGTTGGGAATCATTGAAGGTCTTTGAACTGGGAGGAAGAGAAGAAAGATGCGGTTATATCTGTATAATAATAAGATGAAAATGGGCTGAGTCTGTAGGATGAATTAGAATTGTGCTGGAGACAAAGAGACTAATTAGGAGCCTATTGTGATAGTTCCATTGAGAGGACTTAATGAATTGAGTTTGTTGGGTTAGTGAAAGTGGAATTGCCAAGGAAGAGATGAAAAATAGAGCCTGTGGGGAAGTAGAAGAGACAGGAGTCAAGGGAGATTGTTAAGTTTCAAAGCTGGGTGACTGATAAAATGAAGGCATGATTAAGACATTTAAAGAGGATACTGGATTTGGGGGAAAGATGAGACTTGGTTTAATGCAGCTTGATTAATAAATAACAGCTTTTGCAACATGTTTCATGAGGGTGTACAGGTAAAGAAGTGTATTAATTTTAAAAATCAGGGGTAGCTGGGTAACTCAATGGATAGAGCACTGGCCTTGGAGTCAGGAGGACTTGAGTTGAAATCTGACCTCAGACACTTACTGTGTCTGCGAACCTGAGCAAGTTACTTAACACTGATCACCTCTTTGAAAATAATTAAAATGAATGAATAAATAAATAAATGAGCATTTATTAACTATTCGTAAAGGGCATTATTTTTATTCTTTAAAGAAACTAAAAATTAACTAAGCAATTATAATGCCTATGCAAAATACAATTCCTAATTAGATCATGTGATTAAATTAAGGCAAACACAAAACTAGGGTGTTCCTGGGCATATCTGTCACATCATTTATTCAGGGCTATCCTTACTATGGATTTAGACAGCAAAGAGCATGGATTATGGCGTATCTAGTTGATTTCATTCCTTTGAAAATGACTTCAGGTAAATTAAAATACACATTTACTAAATTATTAAAATGTACTTACTCATTTAAAGAATGATATTTAGTGTTCATTTTCATTTGCCTTATTATTTTATACATATTGACAATTTGGTTCCTTACATCCATTAAAATTCTAATTCAGCACATCACCATTATTGTACATCTGTTGCCCAAGCAGCCAGCTAGCTATATCTAGAATGGCTTGTTACTAGGTCCATAATAAATATTGCGCATAGAAATTTATGGATCCCATTGAAGGTCTAGAGAAGTAGCAAGCAATTTAGTTACACAGTGGACAAAGTGCCAGGCTTAGAGTCAGGAAGACCCAAGTTCAAATCTAACCTCAGACATTTATTGGCTGTGTAACCTGGGACAAGTCTCTTAACTTGTTTCCCTCAGTTTCATCCTCTGTAAAATGGGGATAATACTAGTACTTACTTCCTAGGATTATTATGAGTATCAGAAGAGATAATAATTGTTAAGTGCTTAGCCCAATGTCTCGTACATAGTAAGCACTGTATAAACCTGAAATCATCATCATCATCATCATCATCATTCTCATCCTCATCAGCTTAGAGATGAACTAAGCCAATTAAATCATGGATCCTTGATTCATTGTATTATGGTTTAGAGAAAGATTTAAAGAAACATAGATGTTGGGGGTAAATTTGCTAATTCCAATAGTAAATTCTAATGCTGACATGCACTTTTTAGTTTAACTCTTTTCCCCCTAAAGATGAGTAGAATAATTCATGTTCATTTTTTCCCTTCAGAATCAAATGGCTTCTGGAGTTTATACATTGCTGTAGTTTTATGTCTGGCTCTCAGGCTTCAGAGCTGCTGAGAAGTCTGGCACTGAAACTCCTCAGAGGGAACTTTCACTTGCCCTTGGAGTCTTTTAAGTACCTGATTATATAGTTGTTTACCAGAGAAGAGAATAGTTTGCCTTCTCAACATTCTTAAATAGATTTTGGAGCAAGAATTACTCAAATTTAGCTCTCTACATCATATATATTTACTCATATATCCTTCTTTACAATATATACATAACACATCTATACATATACATGTACATGTACATATATGTGTATATAGATATAATGTGTGTGTATTATCTGTGCTACTCATGGCTTAACTTCAATGAGAATATTGAACAGTCAGTCAACAAGCATTTATTAAGAACTTAATTGGAAATTTGCTCTTGTACAATCTCTGTGCCAGATGCTGTGATGAACTGGAGCTCCAAAGGAAGGCTGAATGAATGAATGAATGAATGAATGAATGAACAAATAAATGAATGAATGAATGAACAAAGAGACAGACAGATAGATAGACCCACGAATGGATGCATAGATAGATAGATTGATCAATTGACTGATCAATCGATCGATCGACAGATAGATAGACGAACGGATGCATAGATAGATAGATAGATCAATAGATAGATAGATAGATAGACAGACAGACAGACAGACAGACAGACAGACAGATAGATAGATAGATAGATAGATAGATAGATAGATAGATAGATAGATGAAACCCCAAATGTTTTGCTTTCAAGGAATTTACATTCTAAAGGAGAAAATGTGAATAATTACCTATGTTAAAGATACATACATAGTAAACGGAAGATAATCTCAGAGGTAAGGCACTAGTATTGTGGGGGAGAGGTAGAACCAGGAAAAAAACAGACAAATGAAAACAGCTCTTTCTGAATGAGGGTGGGATCTGAGCTGAGCCTTGAGGAAGGTCAGAGAAGGGAGGAAACCACAGTGAGCAGAGACAACATTCCCCGCACAGGGGTTAGACAGTTTCTGAAAAGGCATAGGTTTGTGAGATGAAGTGTCATGGTCAAGGGACAGCAAGTAGGTCATTGTTATTGGGTCAGAGTCTGTGGATCAGAGTAAAGTACAAGATTGGAAAAAATAGGAAGGGCCAGGTTATGAAGGGCTTTAAATACCAATTAGATGGTTTTATATTTGACACTGGCAGTAACAGAAAGTCACTAAAGATTATTGAGTAGGGAGTCACATAAGCCAAACCTTCATTTTCGCAAAGTCACTTTCGTGCTGACTTAATTGGAGTGAAGGAGAGTAGAGAGAATTGTGATGGAGAGATCAACTAGCAAGGTATTGTAATCGCCAGGGAAGGGGTGGGGAGGGCCTAAGACATAGCAGTAGCTGTGTGACTGGTGAGTTACGGACTCTGACCCATCAAGAATGAAAACGAGAAGGCTGCTAATAAGATAATAAACTAATAAAATAATAAGGTTGGAGGAGGGAATCTCCAACCAATAAGACGAGATTTTTCTCTCTCTGATTGCCTTTTCTGCCTGACTTGAAATCAGCAACTAGTGTAAAATATAAATTTGTGTCAAATAGATAACAGTATTTTTAAACAATCTTTAACCACTTTCTAGGCACAGTAAATAGAATGCTGACCTGGAGTAAAAAAGACTCCAATCTGGACTCAGACAACTATTATCTGGGTGATACTGGGCAAAATCACTTTTCCCTGTTTGCCTTAGTTTCTCATCTATAAAATGAGCTAGAGAACGAAATGACAAACTACTCCAGTATCTTTGCCAAAAAAAACCCCAAATGAGGTCATGAAGTGCTGGACTTGACTAAACAACAGCAACAAAATCTATTTCCATATCAATTCCTAACTCAGTCCTGTTTTCTTTAAATGGGTCTGTGCCTTTCTTTCCCAACATTTTAAAGCAGAACCGTTTTTGTACAGTAATTTCCATTGATGTTGATTTGGAAGAGATTATATGAGAGAGGACTTTGTGCATCAACTCAGCTATTTAAAACTTGGTTGTTCTTCTATGCGTTTTGCTTGTAGGACAAATTTTTAAGCATTAAAAGTTGCACAATTTCCAGATTTTGTTTATGTTTTAATTTAAATCAGGTGCTGACTCAGAAGTTAGAAACCCATTAATTGTCTCCAATCTCATGTGAATATTAAAGAATATATTTCAGAACTCAGGAAAAAAACCAAATTAAATTGGTTAATTATTTGGGAAGCAATGTCAAATTAAATTCTGAAGATCTTGTCTCTGTGTTGAAAAGTCTTTTTAATTAACTAAATAAAAGATGGAGGAGAATTTGCTTAATTATATTGTTTTTTTAAATACTTATACTACAATGAGAATGCATTTCACTTTTTTGCGAGTTTGTCTTAAGGAAAAATTATATGATAAAATTTCCTTTTCTCTCCCCATCTTTCTCCTTCATACACATGTGTGTTTCTTGTATTATCTATATAAATAACCCAATAACCCACAACTAAAAACACATACACTGTTACATTAACCACATTTGTTGAATTCGAATAACTGGTAAGCACTTTATATTTATTACATGATCCCATAGTACCATTAAAATAGATTCTGTACCTTAAAAAAATGACAGTAAAGAAATAGGATTTAAAATATATTAATTCAGTAGCTATGACAGAGTGAAGACTCCTATGGATTTGGCAGAAAATGTTGTATTTTCTAACAGAGCACACAATTAAAAAACCTTAGCTATCGTATCCTCATATTGTTGACTGTTTCAGGATACTAGAACAAAACCATCAATACAACATTAAAACTGCAAGTGATGAAGCGAGAACAAACCACATGAGGGTTGGGAAAAGGATGAAAGATTTAACTACTTAGACTATACATAGAAAAAGGTCAAGGTGACTTTTTGTGTTAGTATAATGGCCTCATGATATTACAGAAGTTTAGAGTCCAGGGGGAAATTAGATATTATAGTTATATGCTTTATGTGTATATGTTTGAAAGTCTCCCACCTACATGGTATGTAACATATAACACATATGTATATACTTGCATATACATATACATAATACATACATATTTATGGAGAAACAGACTACTTTAGTGGGTAAAGAAACAGCTTCATAGTCTTCAAGAGCAGAATTTAAATCCTGTCTCTGATACATAAAGGCTGTGTGACCTTGAGCAAGTCACATAATATCTCAATGCCCCCATGAAAGTCCTTAGGAGTTTTAGTTGCAGTTAATTTGTAGTGATAGAGTAGGTCTGTGTGTATGTATGTATGTATGCATGTATGCATGTGTGTGTATGTGTGTATGCATGTGTGAGAAATCTATATCTCCACATAGATGTCTCTAAATATACATGAATATATATATACATATATTCTTTAATCTACTGTTTTGAATAATTTACACACTTCATATTTTTCAATAATCTGAAGATTGATTGATTATATTTGTCAATATTCCCATTATTCACTTGATATTTATATAGTGACTCTTATTTAACCATTCCTTGGATAGAAAACATAGTGTTGTACTTTGAATTTCTTGGCTGTTCCTTGAGATCATGGTCTCCTCTTTTTGTATGGTGCCTCTTGAAGTGTGTTTGCAAGTTAAGTATACTCAAATATTAAAAATAATGAAATGAATAAGCTGTCTTACCAGATTCAATCTTAGTTTCCTTATCACTATGCCATCATTTACCTTGCATCTAAGGTTGTATTCCTTTCTATCAGTTAAGAGAATGAACTCAAATTTACCAAGTGACAAGACCAAGCAACCTTTCCTTTTCAGTCTTTAGTTTTTCTCATTACAACCTTTTTCCCACATTATTTCATATTTTATTTTTTCCCAATTATATGTAAAACCAATTTTAAAAATCATATTTTTTAATTTAAGTCTTGAATTCTGTCTCTCCTTCCTTTGTCCCCTTATTCAGATGGCAAACAATGTAAGTTATTCATGTGCAGTCATGTAAAACATATTTCTATATTATTTATGTGACAGAAATACAAACAAAAAATAAAGAAAGTGGTTTAAAAAAAAGTGTGCTTGAATCTGTACTCAGATTACATCAGTTTTTCCTCTGGAGGTAGATAGCATTTTTTATCATAAGTCCTTCAGAATTGTCTTGGATAATTATATTGCTGAGAATAAGTCATTGTACAATATTGCTGTCACTATGTACAGTATTCTCCTGGTTCTGCTCATTTCACTTTACTTCAGTTCATGTAAATCTATTCAGTTTTTTCTGAGAGCATCCTGCTCATCATTTCCTTCTTAGTTTTTTTAGTATTTTATTTTTATTTTTCCTCAGGAACATGCAAAAACAAATTTTAACATTTGTTTTAAAACTGTGAGTTCAAATTCTCTCCTCTCCTCCCTCCTCATCCCCCCTCATTGAAAAAGTAAACAGTTCAGTATAGTTTATACAGGTATAGTCATACAAATCATATACACATATCAGTAAGTTTGATTAAGTAATATGTACCATGTTCTTCAACTTTCCTTATATCTCTCTTTATAGCTAGGTTATTTTGATCTGGTCTATACCCACTTACTGTCAGACTGCTTTCTAGCTTTCTCCAAATTTTTACCAAAAAATGAATTTTTATCCCCAAAGCTCAAGTCTTTATTTTTGTCAAACACAAGATTACTATAGTTTTTTG
>JAQQSW010023864.1:0-10194 GCA_028646575.1 Pseudocheirus occidentalis
GGGTAGTCACACACTTGCTCAATAAATATACACCTAAATTTTACATTGAACTCAGGTCTCTGCTCACTCTTATTCTCTGCACAACAGGAGAATGATTGAAATTGCAATTTGCTGGAGAAGGTGGAAGGAGATGGGATCAAACACACAGGTAGGGAAGTGAACCTTGGCAAGGAGAAGGGCCACCATCATCACAGACTGGGAAGAGGGGAGGTTGTGGTTCAAGGTCAAGGAGTTTTGTGATGAATAGAATGGGAGAAGAGGGTGTTCCTGGCAAAAGATCTTCATTTTCTCAATAAAGAGACAAGGTCTTTAGCAAAGAGAAGACAGGGCAGGGTGAAATTTAGGAGGACTGAGGAAGGAAAAGGTTTGAAACAGTTTCTCTGGGGAGACAGTAATGAATCTGGAATCAAGAAGACCTGAGTTCAAATCCAGCCTCAGACACTTACCAGGTATGTGACCCTGAGCAAGTCACTTAACCTCAATTATCTCATCAGTAAAATGGGGATAATAATAGCACTTGGCTCCCAGGGTTTTGTTGGGATTAAAAGAAATAAAATTTGTAAAATGCTTTATAAATCTTAAAGTGCTCCAGAAATGCTAGATATCATCACCACCATCATCATCAGGATAGCAATATACAACAGATAAGTAAATAAAATATGGTTAAAGTAATTTCAGGTAAGGGAAATCACAACAAGTGGAAGGCTCATCCAATGCTCCAAATAGCCAGTTGAGCTATGTCTTAAAAGGAGCAAGTAATTCCCAAAAACAAAGGTAAGGGGAAAGCATTCCAGGCATAAGGGACTGTGCCCTGTGCAAAGGATTTGGGAGATGGAACATCCCTGTAACAAACAGAGGTGTTGGTTAACTTGTCTGTGGTCACACAGCAATTACCAATAGGCAATATTTAAATCCAGACCTTTCTGACTCCAAGACCACCTCTGATTGTTACATCTTGCTGCATCTCCTGATATAGTGGAAAGAGCATTGGACTGAGAATCAGAATTGCCTGTATTCACATTCCAGCTCTGCCCCTTAATCAGCTGTATGATCTGGGACAAGTCACTCTCTGGACTTGGGTTTGTTTAAGAAAATGGGACCTGCATAAGTTACTTCCCTGGATTGTTGGGAACCAAACAGAAATGATGAGTATCCAGGGAAAATTTTAGAGCATTATACAAATACATGTTATTATTTTATAAATCAACAACATAGTAATATCTAAAGGTCTACATTTGGCTTTCTTTACATCTTGAATGACCAGAAGTGAAATTGACATTTTTGTATTATTCCATGTTTTATTTTTTAAATAACTGTTAGCCTGCTGGGATTATTTTGGCTGGTCTTTATATCCCCAGCATTTAACACAATACCCAACACATAATAAAAGCTTTTTAAAAATATTTTTGAAATATTTATTGCAGCTGTCTTTGTGGTGGCAAAAATATTGGAAATTAAGGGGATGCCCATCAATTAGGGAATGGCTGAACAAATTGTGGTATATTAATGTAATGGAATACTAGTATGCTATAAGAAATGAGGAGCAGATGGACTTCATATTTACCTGGAGAGGCTTATACAAACTTATGCTAAAAACTTACGCTAAGTGAGAAGAGCAGAACCAGGAAAAATTTGCATACAATGACCGACACAATGTATGTATGATGACCAGCTATGATAAACTGGACTCTTCTCAGCAATGCAAGGTATAGGACAACTCCAAAAGACTCAGGATGGAAGGAGATGTCTACATTCAGAGAAAGAATTAGAAAGAACAGAGTTTAAATGGAGACTGAAGCAAACTACATGCTCTCGTTCTTTTCCATGTTTGCTTTTGTTTCCTCTTTACTATTGTTCATTCCATTGGTTACAACCCTTCTATACAACCAGATGTAATGCCAAGCAAAGGCAACTTCCAAGATTCAGATTACCAGCATAGCAAACCCCATTTATTCAGCAAACATTCACAGAACAGAGAAAGTCAAAATACAGTATAATGCATACATTTCACAAGTAAGTTCTTCATTCAGTCCACCCCTAGACAGTACATGCTTTTAGTCAAAGTCTCTTCTCAAATGGAGAGAGTTCTTCTCAAATGGAGATCAGTTTCCAATCATCACCAAAAGGCCAAAGGTTTCCCACCCTTGGACTTAAAGTAATTACAATACCATCCATTAACACCAAGCACTTTCTCAAAAGGGAGCAGGAGAGCACAAAGGGCCATCCACCCTTAAGACATAACAAGGTCAAGATAACATCTCAGCATAGAAAGGCCAAGGAAAGGCCTTTCTTTCATCTTCACTTGAGGCAAGCCCATAGCAATCCCAGTTCCTGGGGAGACAAGGCTCAACAAAGACATAGCCAGTGTCCTTGTCAAGTCACACTCTGCCTGTAGAACAGTCCCAGAACCCCTGAAAGTATCAGCAAGTCCCCCTTCCAGGATTTCTGTGAACATACAAGAAAGTCCTTCTTCAGGACTTCTGCACCAACAGCCAAGTTCCAGGACCTCTACTACAGCAGCACTGTCCACCATGTGGTGAATCTGGAAAAACAACATCAAAATAGACAGACAAAATACCAGCATCACAGCCATGCCTCCTCAGTTCTCAGCAGCTCCAGGTGGCAGTCCTCAAAAGGCCTGGGCAGCCCCAATGGGCTCTTCCCAGTCTCTCTCAGCAACTCAGGCTCAGTGACACTAGATACTGCTCTCCCCAAAAGAACCTCTTCTTCTGGCCTTCTCTGGGCTTGAGCCTTCCTTTCTGTTCATGGCTCCTCCCAGGTCAGCCCCCTCTCTTCACATTAACAAGTCCATCCCACAAGTGGGACCCACAAGCTCTGGATCTCAACGCCCAACCCAAAAGCCAAGTGAATTCAGGGGCATCTCCAAATCACATTAGCATTACACCATACTAATGTCCAATGTGAAAGTATTTACAGATCCTATACTTGACTGCATGCTGCCATGTGGAGGGGGGGGGGGGAGAGAGAAAGGGAGGGGAGAAAATTTGAAACTCAAGGTGATGAGGTATAGGCTCTGTGCCGCCCCTCCCCCTCCCCTTTTGAGCTCTCCTTGAATCTTTGAGATACATACTCTGGGAAATTCCTTGAAGTCTGATTGAATCTTCAGGAGGCATTTGCAGAGGCCATAAGTATTTACTAGCCTGGCCCTCCATTATCCATCTGCTTCCCACCCTTGAGCCTATCAAAATATCAATCCACTCTTGCATTGACCTCATTAATTCCACCTGAAGTCCCTCCTCAAACTCATTACTGGAGTTTGACCTCATTAATTCCTCCTGAAGACCCTCCCCAGGGTTCTCCTCTAAACCACCCCTAGATTCTTTTGTATATAAGACCCCATCTTCCATCCATCTTTGTGAGAGCGCTGTAGAACTACTTAGCAGAGATTTGCTCTGTAAGAGTCTACCCCATATCTTTCAATAAATTTTACTTTTTCCTTGGCTAAGAAGACTTGAGTGGAATTTTTTCAGCATGACCCAGCATGAAGGTATTTTGGGGTCTCAGGCAGCCCTAACCCTCTTTGGGCAACCTCTTCAAAGGGATTGTGAAATTGAATCTTATAAACTAAAAGTAAATAAATCAATTTTTAAAAATATATATTTTTTTTACTAATTCTAACAAAAACTCCCATGGTATATGACTATCTCCCAAATATCCACACTAACTCTAGGGTAGGGGAGAGGAGAAGGCAAGGAATTGGTCAAAGAACTAATTTCAAATGCTGGAAAATCCTGAAGTAATTGGTTGGCTAATTGGCTCATTCAAAAGCCATTTATGTGTGTCTTTAGTACAGCAGCTCCCAGTCTCACTGGTAGGTTGAATCCTCAGAACGTGGTTGACTGCTTTTACCCTCAGGATGTAGGGGTAACCCTGGAGGCTTGTGGTTTTGAATGCTACTGCTCATGAACTTCCCTTCATTGTAGTTTTGTAGTCCCCCCCCCCATATCTTTCAACCAGTTTTCATCAATAAACTTTTACCAAAGGATATTTGCTCCAAAAGTATATCAAGGACAGAAATTATAGAAACATCTTCCCTAAACTTGGGGGAGAAAGGGAAAGTGGTGGGGAGATGCTCATTCTCTCTGTACATGCTTGCAACCTTGTGGAGAGGTGAAATGAGCTTAAAGTCCAAGTGTTGTGGGTTCAGTGGGCATTTCTTAGTAACTCCACTTTGGGAGTTCCTTTCTCCCTTTGAGGAGGTCCCACTGTTCTTCTGGAGGTGGTATCCATGATCTCCTCCTTACTCACCTAGGCTGGCTTCTCATGGGACTTAACTACAGCTGCTACAGACACTAACAGTCTCTGCTACCTGTTTTGTTGGTGAGGAGACCCTGATGACTCCTGTGACCTTTCAAGGTCCAAATTTGGTCAGTTCCATCCTTAGATACTCATTCACCTAAAATCAGAAGAGTGTAAACAGCAATGAAACCACTATGCCTCAGAGCAAATGTTAACTCAACGGCAGAGAAGGGGCACTGATATGACTTTCCTTGACTTGGCACTTATAGTAATGCTCTTCTCCTGAAAGCTTCCAAAGAAGAAAAAAAGATACTATCCATCTCCTCAAACCTTTCCAACTCCTCAGCCTTTTTGTCAAAGTTCACAAAGGACTTTCCTTACAACAATCCTGTGAGCTAGGTAGTACAAGAATTCTTATCCCCATTTTATAGACGATAACGTTGAGACTCAGAGAACTCCAGTTACCTGTCCATATTCACATCTAGTAAGTTATGAGGACCAGAATATAAAATCAGGTCTTCTGACTCCAAGTCTAGAGTTTTTGCCACCACACCCTACTGCCTTTAAATGAATCTTTTAGTGGCGGTAACGCTTCTGTTATGTTATTGAAGCAGGTTCTACCATGCTAGAAAAGCTATCAGTTATGTCCACTATCCAATGACTAGCTGAGCTAAGGACAGAAACAATCATTCTCAAAGTAACTGGCTCTACATAATAAATTCTTTGGCCATGGCAACCCGTTGTTTTCTCAGCACAAACAAATAGAAATACATTTCCATTATCTAGCTAACGCTGACTGGTCAGAGCGAGAAAGAAAATACAGCCTAGGAGCTTGTAGGTCCACAAAAGGCAGCCCAAGTAATCCACAGCAAAAATAGATCATCAAACCTGATGACTTGCATACAAATGATACAGCTCTGATTTTTATACTCAAGAAGAGATCAATTTCATGTCAAAGAATAAAAACACAAACCTAAAATGCAGTGGCATGTGACTTTCAGAACAGGGATCGTCTTTTGCCTTTCTTTATATTTCTTAGCAGAAAACCTGGAATACAGTAGGTGCTTAAAACATCAATAAATGAATCAATAAGCATGTAGTCATACAATTAATTCATGTTTATTGGCCACTCTTCTCACTCTGCTCCCCTCCCCCAAAGGAGAGGGAACATTGATAATTGTATTAGGTACTTCACAGGGTTGTTTTAAAGATCCATTGGATGGGATGTAAAAGCACTTAGTGCCAGCCATGAAGGACTCTACAAATGTAAGCACATTTTAATTCTTCCTCTCTTATCATATATTAGAGAAGGAGGCAATGTCCTAGGAAATCCTTAATGAGATTACTCTCCAAGGAGCCAGGAGGAGCTGCCTGTATTCTTGGAAAAGGTTATTGGGAAACAAATGAATAAGCAAATAGATTCTGCATTTCATGAAATCACTGGATGTCAGAGGCAAAAGGGATCATTGTGTTTTCAGCGGAAAAAAATCACTGGGTTTCACATCAGAAGGCTAGGCTTCAAGTGATGGTTCTGCCATTGTGTGACCTCTGAAATTGTTCAGCCTTCTGTGACTTGAGCAGGTTTCGAAACCTCTCTGGATTTCAATTTTCTTATCTATAAAATGAGAGAGTTTGTATTAAATTACTGCTAAGGACCTTTCTGACTCTACATTTATGATTGATTGTAGCACCATAGGGATTATCTAATCCAAACCCACCATTTTACAGATAAGGAAGCTGAGATCTAAGAAGCGGGAAGTGACTTGTCAAAGGTCACATACGTAGTCAGTGTTAGAACTGGGATTCAAACCTAGGACTCTTACTTACTAGTATAATATGCTTTCCACTATACCACAGATGTCAAAGTTAAGCAGAAGGTATCTTCTGAGTACTCACACCACTATGTGAATTTTAAAATGCCCTTCCCCAAGGAACTTATATCAACTTGAGAAAACAACAAACAAAATACATGCAAAGCAAACACAGTGATTGCAGGGATAGGGCAGGAGGCACTACTAGCAGGGTTATCAGAAACAGTTTTATGGAGGAGGTGGCACTTTAGTGGAGCTTTGAAAGAAGCTAGAAATGCTAAGAACTACAGGTGAGGAAGAAGTACATTCCTGACATTGGGAAAAGCATGTACAAAGGTTGATGGAATGTCACAAATGAGAAACAAGTAGCCTAACTAACCAGAAGTTGCCTGTATATAAAATAGAGCAATAGTAGATCTGGGTGGAAGTGAGTGAAATATAAAAGCCATTGGAAAATCCCAAATCTTTATTTTCTGCTTTCTACTAACTTTCCTCTTGAATCCATGCTAAATTCAGAAGTATCACTGCTGATTTCATGGTGACAACTCTGACAAGGAGCTATACAAAATTAGTTCCTGAAAATACTGATGTCTTCTAAAATTGCTGTGTTAAAATCAAACCCTTTAATGCAGGAGACATTTTGGAACATGTCAATTGTTCATCTGGAATCATCTAAAGTCACCAAGGAATAACTTCTCAGTTTCATAGTTCTGTTGATTGCTTTACTCAGTCGGACCTACAACTCCATCCTTGCTCCCTGAGTAAAAAAATATTCAAGGTAAAATTTGTTGCTTTTATTTAAAAAAAAAACTATTATTAGGAGGTTTTATTTTTATTCTACCAGAATGACTCATTTCCATGATTGTGTGCGTGTGTATGTGTGTGTGTGTGTGTGTGTGTGTGTGTGTGTAATATATTAGACTTTGGAAGATTTTAAGAAGAAATAATTGCAATAATTTGTTCAATCCATGCTCAGCCTAACCCACAAAAAATCAGAAATACTAACCTTATAAAATGTTCGTTCTATTTCAACTATTTATCCCTCAGAATCCTAAGCAGGAAAAATTATTTGGCAGTCTTCTAAGGTGTTAAGGTGACTCTTCCCCTTCTATCTTGGACTAAGAATGCTTGTGCTCTAAATAACAAAGACACTTACGTTTTATGACTTAAGGGAACAGATGAAAGAAAATAAGCTGGTCAAACCACATAGTTTTCTCTAGTATTATCTCTCTTAAAAATATGTAGTTATCTTTTTTTTTTCTTTTTGGAGGACAGTTGGAGCTTGCCCAAGGTCACACGGCTAGTTTTTGTGTTAAGTGTCTGAGGCTGGATTTGAACTCAGGTCCTTCTGAGTCCAGGGCCAGTGCTCTATTCACTGCGCCACCTAGCCACCCAAAAATATATATTTATGAGATAAATCTATGCTCTTTCTCATCAATGTGGATTCTCTCTCTAACAACAGAGATCGAAACCCATACAGACTTGCCATCTTGTGAAGCTCTTGTCCATATCCTTCTATAGCTTCTGCAGAGGAGAGTCTACCCTGTGTGCTGAGGGCTGCCTCCTGGCAATGCACGGATATTAGTGGAGCTCATGGGCTGCTCAGAGGTCACCTGTGATAGCTTAGACATGTGACCAGCCCATCTGTTTTTCCCATTACACACTTAGTTCATGCTTTCTGTCTATTCTTTTGCACAACTCTCATTTTTTAGAATGCTATAATTTGTTTGTGCCCAATGTGCATCATTGGGCAGGGAGGTGGCACAGTAGATGGAGTGCTGGATGTGGAGTCAAATCCTCAGACACTTATTAGCTGTGTGACCTTGAGTAAGTCACTTCATAATATTTGCCTCAGTCTTCTCTGTAAAGTGAGCTGGAGAAGGAAACGGCAAACTCACATATCTTTGTCAAGAAAACCCCAAATAGGGTCATGAAGAGTTGAACATGAGTGAAAAAGGACTCCAAAACAATTGCAAATATATACACACACTTACACACGTGTGTATATACATGTATACATACACACATGTGTATGTATGTATGTGTGTGTAACACATACATTTACATACACATATAATCTCAGCTCTGCCCCTTTCTACCACTCTGACCTTAGACAACTTCTTGTGGTCTTATTTTCCACATCTGCAAAAATAAAGAGATTGAACTAGATAACCTCTCATTGCTTTTTCAGTTTTAAATCCATGATTCTTTCCTATTATGCTACACTTCCAATGACAATCAAAATGGACAAAATTTGCTTTATTAATACATTTTGTTTTGATGAAACATACCTCCAAACAATCACCTCTGCAAATTCCTCTATAGAATATATTCCCTAGAAAATTGTTCCATAAAACTACCCAATAGTTGATAGTACCTTTGACTTGCTGCTTTTATAATGACAAATGTAATTACAATGTAATTACTGATTAAACTAAAATGTAATTACTGATCATTAACAGAAAGGAAGTAACTGAGGATTTATCAACAAACTCACTATACCCTAATCTTACAAAGAAATTTCTTTAACAGGGGTTCGGGCTTTCTATCTATAATTAGACATAAGTATCAAAATACAAATACTTTTATTTAACTTTTATTTAAATTCTCAGGCATCTGTAATGATAGTTCATTTCCCAGGATCAGGTTTTGACAGAATGTAAGGAAATCTCTATTTCTATTTGAAAACTTCTCTGTATATGTATGTGTGCATATATGTATATATATGCACACATATAATATGTATATAGTCTCTAAAAATATGTTATTCTTTTAAAAGTAGGTTTTCTAACTTCCCAACAGAGTCTACTAGAGTGGCTAAAGAATAAGCTTATACATTTGAGTGTGAATTCATTTTATACAAGTATGAACGTCAAAGGCATGGAAAACAAGTAGAAGATTTGAATGGCTCAAGAAATTGCCTGACTGGGAAAGGACAGTTAAAGGGACTATGAATATGGATCCTCATAGGAAGGTCATAATTTGTCTCTTTCCAGCTTTAAAAAAAAAAGACCATTTGAGGGGGAAAATTCTTTGTGAAATAGCAAAAACAGATCTTTCTCATGCAAAGATTGGGGTTGGGGAAGGGGAAGTAGGATAAAGTCACATAAAATCTTTCCTTGTATAACATCTCTTTTAGGCCATTACTTCCAATTTATACTTTCAAAGAGTGGTGGAATCCCCACAGGATGGTTACTACTCTCAGATTCTAATGACAGTGAGTCTGCAATTCTAAAACTGTAAATCATAAGCCCCCCCTGGTGTGCTTTACATTTTTTTTTTAACAGAGGTATCATGTATTCGTAGTCACATGGTGATCAGGTGGAGAGACAAGACAGCTAGGGACAATAGTCAGGGTTTCCTCGCTTCACCACCATCTGGAAAGCCATGAATTTCTTCTTCTTCATGTGAAAGTGGCTGGGGAAGAGAAAGAAATTTTGTACACTCAAGCCTTTTCTATGCACATAGAGCTCTGGCTTGCCAGCCAATCAAACAGTGTTTCTGTTAGCAGTCAATAAGCCCATGCGAGCACTCAATATCCAGAAGCAGCCTCACCAAAGCTTCCGTATAGATTGTCAGGAGGCAGGGTATATTGAATATTCTCTCAGGATTTATGAAGTGAAATGTCATCACTGCTTTGAGTTCCCTAGTTGTTGATGAGCTAGAATTTTGGAAATATGTTAAAAGGGATGACCTTGTTCCCCAGTGTTATTCTTTCTTCCCAAGTTTGAAGAGAGGAGTTTTTGGAACTGTGTCCTGGAGAGTAGGGTTGGGGTTAGGGGAATATTGGAAGCCTTATTCCCCTCTTGGCCTCATATATTCATCCCCACAAATCATAGTTAGCAAGTTTGTGCTTGAGATGGCGCTGCCTCCATTTTCTTGTTCTTCCTTTTCCCAATCAGGTGACTAAGCAGTAACCTTGAGATGGATAAGTCCAGGCAACCTAGTCAGTTTCAGAGGTCTTTTTTTTAAAATTTTTTTATTTGTTTTCTTGTTTACATCATTCATTTTCATGAGATTTTTGAATTACAAATTTTCTCCCTATATTTCCCCTACTCCAACTCTAAAACAGTGATACCGCTGTAAAGTCCCTCCCCTGATCTGCTCTCTTACTTTCTGGTAG
>JAQQSW010023865.1:0-10194 GCA_028646575.1 Pseudocheirus occidentalis
ACTTAGTTTATGAAAGACACTAATGAAGTCACACACATACAGAAGATGGTGATCAGGAGGGCGAATGAACTTGAATGTGAATTGGCTGATAGAAGTGGGCATCATTTAGCCTAGAGAAGAGAAGATTTGGGGGAGACATGACAGCTGCCTTCAAGGTTTGAGGGACTGTCACATGGAAGGGAGACTAGACTTGTCTTGCCTGGTTCCTGAGGGTGGAAGTAGGAGCAGGTGAGGGAGATGTATTGAAGCAAATTCCCAGTTGTCAATTACAGCCATCCCAAGGTGCAAGGTGGAATTCCTAGGAGGGTCTCAAGTTCCAGGTGTTTCAGATTTTACCACATGTCACATAGAACAACTTGTTAGGAAGTTGCAGAGGGCATTCCTGCTCAGAAATGTTTGTTTCAAATACTTGTACTTTGCTGTGAAAGAGTGTTCTTTTGGGGATCAGGAGAGGAGTCGTTGGAAAGTGACAGCAATGAACTAAAAGAGCTTCATAAGCCATTATTTAAATTACAATTGAAATGAATGATTGTTTCCTAATTTATCTCATTAGAAATCTGGAGTTGCATAATTAGGTTTGCTCTAAGAAGAGGCTCTAATGAGTCATCTGTAGCAAACGACCATGCCATTCCAACTTGCTTTCTTACCTTTTGTCATTGATGACTGTCTTCAGGGCCTTGCTGAGATCATCAGATGTCATTTCAAGGACATTCAGGGTCACTCCTGCCCCTCTCGACTCCATACGCTTGGCATTATCCATCTGATCTCCAAACAAAGGCATCATCACCATTGGCACTCCATTACACATCCCTTCGTAGATCCCATGAGAGCCAGCGTGAGTGATGAATGCCCGGGTCTTTGGGTGAGCTTAGGGAGAAAGACAGAGAAAGAATTCCTCTGTGGCTTGATAATCCATTCGCTGTCAGGGAATTAGAGTATTCCACAATCTGAAGGCACTAGAAATAGCCGATGTTACTATTATCTGTTGTGGGAAATCAGAGTATTTTCCTAATATATACTTCATTGGTCAAGCACAAGAAAACACTAACAGGCTTGGCCCTTATGATAGTATAATACAAGTTCTGCTATTTGCCCATTTACATGGCCCATGACAGGCTTTGCTTCGTGTTGCTCAGTTGTTTCAGTTCTGTCTGACTCTTTCAAGTCCCATTTGGGCTTTTCTTGGCAAAGGTACTACAGGGGTTTGCCATTTCCTTCTCCAGCTCATTTTACAGATGAGGAAACTGAGGCAAACCAGGTTGAGTAACTTGCCCAGGGTCACACAGCTAGTAAATATTTGGGACCAGATCTGAACTCAGGTCTTCTTGCCTCCAGCCTCAGTGCTCTATCTACGGCACCACCTAACTGCCCAAGTTTGTGATTCTTAACCATGATGACCACACCATGGACAGTGGTGAAAACAGTTCTGAGCTTTAAAGATTGCCTTCCTGGAATCCTCCTTTGATGATGGATGACTTTTAGCCACCATTTAGACTCTCTCCACCACCGCACAGCACCTTTAGGGAAGCACAATGATTTCACTACAACTGATTTACTTTAGAGCCATTTCTGTAAGGATAATGATACCCCTATGTGTTGGCTGGGCTAATCAATACTGGACTGAGTCATTTTCATGTCAGGACAGCAGTGCTTTCTCTTTATTAAAAATTTGGGAAAATAGTCTTTAAGTTAATTGATTTCAGGAAAATTGACCTTGAGCCATTATTACTCTTATTAATTCCCAGCTTGTCTTTTTCCTGCCTCTCATCTATGGACACAGAAAGGAATGATCAAAGTCTACTAATAGTTCCCCTATCTGACCCTCTCCACAGCCTGTGCCCATGGTCAGAGTTACCAGAGTTTCAGAGCTGAAAGAATCAGAGAATCGTAGAGTTAGTCCATCTAGCCCAATCAGTTACCACTGACATTTATATCTTTTTTGCCTGAAGAAAGTCCATGAACTTTTGTGGACTACAAGCTTAAGTAAACCAAAAGTTAGTGCAAATTCAGTGTGTTACTGAACCCTGCCCGTGCCAGACCACGTTTGGAGCATTGTGCTCTGTGCAGGGTGCTACATTTTAGAATGGACATTGATAAGCTGGAGAGCATCCAGAAGAAGGTGACCTGGATGGTGAATGTCTTGGAATTCATGTTGTATCAGGGAATGATTATGGAAATGGGGAAATCAAGATTGGAGAAGAGAATACTTCAAGGAGTATATGAGACCTGTCTTCAAATATGTGAAGGATAGCTATGGATCAGTGGAATTAGACCTTATTGCTTGGCCCAGAAGGTTAAATTAGAAACTGTGCAAAAAGATGATTCAACCTTCATGTCAGGAAAAGCTTGATAACAACGAGACTCTCCCAAAGCTAAGTGGAACGAATGCCTTGGAAGACTGGGTACATCTTCATTGGAGGTCTTAAGTCAAAGGAAAAATGATCTCTTGTAAGGAACATCATCAAAGGGATTTCTACAGAGGTCCAGGTTGGATTAACTGGCCTTGGGGGGTCCTGAAGATAACTATGCTTCTGCATGTCCTTAGCAATTAAAAACCATTAGAGCTGCTTCTGGTTCTGTCTACAGATGGTCCCTTGGATATAGTTTACAAGGTACCACTGTAACCTCACTTTCACACTCGTGCTTCGTTTTTCCTAAGCCCACCACACACTTGCACACATACCAAGCAGATCATTCTGTGGAAGCCATTTCACAAGTTTGGTGTTTTTGGCCAGATTAGATGGTGGTGTTCCAGTGTACCGCCACAATACCTTGGGGGAGCAAAAAATAAAGAATTTGAGAAAAGTCCAAGACAGTTTCAACCTAGCAACAGAAGCAGTGATCACTAAGGACTTGAGATGAATGAAGAGAGCCTTCAGCCACTGTATCAAAGATAACATACATCCCGTGTTTTAGGCCAACTCCCGTTTGTGCTCTTTGTAAAAATATGCCTACTTGAAGCAAGAAATAAAATGCCTTGGCTCACTGGTTGGTTTCTGGAAGAGTCTAAGGTTACAGTTGTTCCTTATTGATATGGTAGCCCAGGTCAAAGTGACAATATATCTATAACTTGTTCTAAATCCTTTTAGCACGCATCCCTGACTCATTCTAGATTTTTTTTTTACCTCAGGATGAATTCATTTCTAACTCACAAGAAAGAAGTATGGTCTATTTGGAGTGAGTGGACCTGGGGTCAAAACCCAGATTGCCACTTGACTGATTCTTGTGTGACCTCGGATGGACCTCTCTGGGATTTTCTCATCTATAAAATGAGAGAGTGGGACTGAAAGGCCTCACAACTGGAATGATGACTTTTGGGGGGCAATATTCCAACATTAATTGAGTATTCACACAACATAACTGGTCCAAAGTATTTTGAAAATGGTAAGAGAGTAATTTGTAGGACTTGGGGTGGAATGTAGTGGGGAGAGCACACCGAGCACTGGATCTAGAGGCCAGAGAATGAAGGGTTGATCTTAGCTCTGTTACTACCCATGGGGCAGTGTTCAATCCCCTCAGCTCTCTTGGCCTCAGTTTACTCATTTGTAAAGTGGGAGATGGTTGATTTTGATGACCTCCAAGGGATCTTCCAGGTTCAAGTCTAGACTTCTATGATGCTATTCAGATACTTAATCTATTAAACAGACATCACAATGTCTAATCTGATATTTTTGTTGAATAGTCAACTTTTTAGTCCTATCCAAAATACATCTAAGAAAAGCAAATGCCTCATAAAGGCCATTCTGTCCTACTTTTAAAATGTGCTTGTGAGGAGGATAGTTAAATGAACTTTGGCTAAACTCGGTGAAACCTGGCTGCGAGGTGGAGGAAGTGAGCTTGGCGATGGAACGCCAGACCTCATGTCCTATTAAGGACAACTCATTTGCATCCTTGGGCCAGGGAAGGCTTTGTCTGGGGACATAAAAGAGTTGCAGAGTATTATTCTTACTGTCTGAGGTATTGTGCCCAATGCTTCAGCAATTTCCATGGCTTTGGCTGTTGGAATTTCTGAGACCATAGAGCCCAGGGAGAAGATCACAACTCCATGTTCCCCTGAAGCATTCACATAGGCTTCAAATTCCTAAAATAAGAGGAAAACACCTAATTTAATCAATATTACACATTCTGTGCACAATATTCTTCTCCGAGTCCAGAAAAAGCCTGGTTCTGAAAAAGAAAAAAGCAAGGCAATGTGGTTAAATGGACAGCACACTGAGAAAAATGAAATTGTAGTCAGGAAAAACCTGAGAGATACCAAACCCCTCCCACAGTGACTGAATAAACCCGCCCCAAGTCAGCCATTCCTTTCCACCTTTTTTGTTTGCTTTCTTAGTATTTTAAAATAAAGATGTTTTATTGATGCTCTTTTTTTTTTTTAACATCATGGCACTTCCTAAGGTTCCAGAGTCCACTATATGAAACATTGATGAGGTCCTCAGAGGAAGATGAGGCAAACTTATACTCGTGTTGAGTTGTTAGACTTTACAGTTTATCTTACCACAAATCCATAAGGATGATGAGTCTCCTTTTTTTAGACAAAAAAAAAATCGGTCTCAGAGAAATTAAGTGACTTGCCTAAAGCTACTCAGTTAGCAAGCAAATAAAATCCACTCTCTGTGTCCCAGGTAGCTCCCACTCAGACTATTCTGAATATTTCATAAAGGAGTATAACATATCAGAGCATGCCAAATGCCAGGGGCATGAGAAACCTGTCAATCAGGCCTGAGAGGGTGGGGCTAAGGTACCTGAGGTGTTTTGCCTCTGGAAGGTTGGGGAGCGAGCCGGAGAACACGAATAATAGCTATCTTCAAATGTTGGAAGGAGAAGGATTTCTCTTGTTCTTGGCCCAAGAACCAATGAATTGCCCCATGATGGGCACCATGGTGGGTCCTGGGGATGCCAAGAGGTATTCTCTGGCCCCAAGGACCTTGGATTATACCAGCAAATGATAAAACCAGGACGGACAGGGAAGTTTGCATGCACGTGGAGGATGGGAGTTGTTGACGGAGCTTTTCACAAACAAGATTCCTCGCGGCATTTCAGCATCCTCCTATCTAGTAGCAACAGCAACAGCTATTTGGTGATGGTGATGAGAGCTAGCATTTGTGCTTCGCTTACGGGCTGCTAGGCGCTGTGCTAAGTGAGGTGAAGGAAGCGGGTTTGACCAAGTGAGCTGCTCGGCGTCCTCTTCCTTAAAACTTCCCGCAATCCCACGAAGCCTGCCCAGCTTTCTGCCAGCCTGTCCGTCTCCCTGTCTGTCCTTGTCCCAACCTTCCCCTCTCACCTGTCCTCCCTCCCCTCCCGCTTTATCCTGGACAGGACTGCTTGGCGTCCACAACTCAGACTTTTTGGGAGGATGAAAGGAGAAAGAGGAGGTGACAGACTATAAACACCGGGGCTATGTTGCACAGAGGTCACCTTGGAATGAATCCCACAGTTGTAGCTGGAGGAAGACGGAGAGATGGACGCTAGCTCTTCCTGGGTGATGAAGCAGGGAGGGCAGCCGCCAGGGGCTAGGCTGACGGCTTGATCCTCAGTGCTTAGCCGGTGCTGGCATGCAGGGATGCCTCAGCATCTGCCTGGATGAGCAGAAGGCTGGGGAAGAGGCAGGGAGAAAATGGAGATTGGCGAAGAAGCTGAAGGAAAAAGGGGGGCAGAGAGTGTCCCAAGCAGGAACTTGGACAGACTTTGGGGGATGGTGAAGGATAGAAGGGCCTGGTGCACTACGGTCCATGGGGTCACAGAGTCAGACGGGACTTAACAAGTACAGTCTTGCCACCAAAACCAAATTCAGTAAAATGTCCAATTATTTGCCTTAAACCCAAACAAGTGTATGCACAAACACTCCTTCAAGACAGGGAAGGAGAAAGCTCCCACTGCCTCCAAGTGCTTGAGCTAAGGCAGCACTTACTGGGTAGACAGTGTGTGTGTGTGTGTGTGCGTGTGTGTGCACTGCAAGGAAGTCAGAAGACCTGGGCTCTAAGTGCTCTGGTGACACATAATTAGGGGGGTAACTTTCCATGTCTGGCACCCAATAGTCTGTGTGGAAAAAAGAAATGATATCCCCTCCCCAAATACTTCTTCAGGTTATTGTACAGCAAAACACCTGCCATGAAGTATAAAGAGCACAATAAATGGACTCACAGTCAGAAGGCTTGACAAAGAGGGAGGAGGTTGATTTAGTACTCACCGGAGATAATGTTTTTGTGTAAGCACAGTTTATTCCCCCAACAAAAACCACATTGGGCATGATTGGCCTGGGAAAGTCCTTTACAAAATCGTTTCTCAGAAGCCAAATGGAACCATAGCTCAGAAGGTCCATGACAGTCACCTCTCTCTTTAGGAGTTCAGAAGCAAGACGTGTATATGGGGCGTACACGAAATCACAAAGAAAGAATTCGGATAGAGTAATCAGCATGTTTTTAACTCTTTGCAAAAAAGTCATGCGATCTGTGCTCTTTGAAAACCCTCGAGGAATGTATGAAGGAGGGCTGGGACACTGTGTGGCACCATCGTCTAAACTGCATGGCAATCCATGCAAAAAGTAGATGGCGGGCAGAGAGAGATATTTGGCTACAATTGAGCCACACGGTAGGAAAGGGTCTATGAAAACAGCATCAAAGTGATTGTCACCAAGGTGGGTCATCAGCTCTTTGTTGTAAACCAAGTGTGAGCAAGTAGACAGAAGCAAAGTTGTGGCATTTCTTACTCTGTCTATTGTTTTGAAAAAATTTTCCCAAAATGGTAACTTCTCAAAAACTTCCTGATTCATCTTACGGAAGTGAGATTCCAAGTCTCCCCTCTGGAAGGGCACTGGGTACCGTGTGAGGGTGTAAAACGGCGCTTCTTTAATGTGTAGAGTCACTGCAGGGGCAACCACCATAATCTCATGTCCTCTTCGATGCAACTCTTGAAGGACCCCATGCATACTAAGCCAATGACTGCCCTCCTGTGGAATCACCAACAGCTTGCCCCCCTCTGCAAACGCCAAGCAATAAATCCAAAGGAACAGGACATACTGAGGTTTCAGTCCTCCAGACATATCTCCACGTAGTCCACATTTGCCTAGTACATTGGAAATATTTGCCGAGTGCTTCTCCTTCTGCCTACTTCTCCTGTTACAGAAACTAATCTAAGTTAATATTTAATCAGGAAGCCAAATAATCAGTTAAAGAGAACAATAAATTCGCATGGTAGAAGTTAAAGAGTGCCCAAGAGTGGGAATTTACTGAGTCAAAAGGTATTGTCTTGACTGGGGATATTCACGGTTCCCCCGTTTTGAGAGGCTAGGGTGATACTGAGGTGGGGAGCTCCAGGATGATTCTAAGTATTTTAATAATCACTTGGATGCTTGCATTAGGGGTGGTCTGGGGTGGCTGGCCAGATGTATGGGGGATCCCCACAAAGACCCCTAAAAGCCCCATGGAAGTTACAGAAGCAAGACAAAAGAAGATATTAGAGTATGTTATAGTGATTTGGCCAATACTTTGGTTTCTGGCTTAGTGTTGTGCCCATGTCCCAGAGTCCAGGAGCCAGGCCAGCACTGTTGGTAAATGCCCAGATGCACATGGTCACATAGTGATCAGAACAACCTATCTTGGCCTTCATTAATAGGGACACCCTAGGTGTTATCTGATGTTCCCTCTCCTGAGATTCATCAGATATGGGAGAGGTGTTCTGAGCCCTGGCCTGCAAGGGGTCAGTAACTCATCAACATGAGAATTCCCTCCATCAGGGCAAATCACAGCCTTTCCACACTTTCTCTGAGTGTTGCCTGTCCTTGGTCTCCCAGAAATATTCTGGAGAAGATCCAGTTACTTCACAGCTTGTGTAGAGGTTCTGGAGTCAGAATTTGAATCCATGTCTATCATAGTAACCCAGAGCAGTAATTGTACATAATCATGCCCCAAGTGAAAATTGTGAGTGACTGTGTGTGTGTGTTGGGGTGGTGGTGGTGGAGGAGAATGACATTGGTGGTATCTAAGGTTCCTCTTAATTCTAGTGGTTTGTTTTTGAGATCACCTCTAATTTATCCTGTATTGATTCTGCTTGTTCATAGTTGTTTCTCTTCCCCGGGAGCTCCAGGGGGGCAGGGACTCTTATTGTTGCTGTCTTTCTTTGGGTCCTTAGTGCTGAGTACAGTCCTTGGAATACAGTAAGTGCTCAAAAAATGCTTGTTCACTGACTGACTGACTAGCTGGGGAGGAGTTGGTGTCTCTGAGACATGTATCTGAAACCACATTTAGATGATAACTCTTTAAAAACTGTAAAGCACAATAGTATCATAAATTAATCTAATTAACACAGTTAAGATAAGATAGGGATGACTGTCCTATGCAGGCCCATAATTCTGGAAAACCAGCACAATGGTGTGTGCCAGTGATGGGCAGATATTGGACAGCAGAGGTCAGGAAAGCCATGACAATAGGGAGGCCCTCACCCATTTGCCTTGTCTTTCTCCTTTGTGAGATGTCAAAGGGTGGGGGCTGTCTGCATTTTTCTCTGGTGGGAAGCAAATCTAGTTGGCTGAAGAGAGGTGTGAAAACAGTGGAAGACCAAAACCTGCCTTGATGAAGTTCCTTAGGAAGATGAGGCAGGAATGCACAGTGGAGAGAACACTGACTCTGGAGTCAGAGACCTTGAGTTTGAGTTCAGGTTCTGCTCTCTACTACACCTAAAGAGACTTTTAGGCAAGCCTCTTAGATTCTCTGGGCCCCCAGTTTCTCATATGTGAAATGAAGGTGTTGGGAAATAAGGCCTTTAAGGTCCCTTCCATCTCTAGATTTGTGACTGATGAGTCTGGGATTCTAAAACTGAAGCCAGGTGCTTTCCAGAGACCTTATTTTGTGACATTTCTTTTCCTCAGCTAGAACCTTAGAAAGGAGGAGAGAACACAGAAACTGACATCCTTTGGGAATGCATTTACTCCAGCACAGGCAAATTCCATGTAGAATCATAGGCGCAACCTGATTGTGAGGCTACAATGAGATCATGCACATGAAAACTCTTGGAAACTGTAAAGTGCTACATAAAGGTCATCTATTCTGATTAACCCTGTGCCACTTATTCCTATTTAAATACTTCCAGCATATGAGCATTTCCTGTACCAAAACAGATTGCAACCCTTCTACACCTTAGGAGATGGTCTTTAGGAGTTGCTGTGGGCACATAATTCATCATCTTGTAAAATGGGTAATGAGTCTCTATGAATTTAGATAAGCTGCTCCTCAGGTAGCAAGCATAGTGCTGGGCTTGCACACAGGTCTATCCAGCTTGGACCCTCTGGCTGGAGCTTATTCTTCATTGGAATTTTCTTGGAGAGTTCAAGGACAAAACATTGGGAAAGAAGACTTCAAAAGATCATAACTTTAAAGAAAGGAGTTAGTCCAAATTCCTCTTATTGATAGGAGGAAACAACCCCAAAGGGAGAAAGTGAGGTGTTCAAGGTCACTCAGGTTGTAAATGGCATAGCTAGTCTTAGAACCAGGTCTTCACTTTCTACTGTAACACGCTCATATGAAGAAGGGGCTTAAACACTCTGGCTCCTCCACACCTTTTCAACCTCTCCTCATACACACTCATAATTGCAATTATACGTAGGCTTCAAGGCTTCCCCATTTAGAGAGAAAAAAGTTTATTTGTGTTCTTTCCCCTAGAGAAGTTCCTATGAAATGATGAAGCAAATATCTCTTCTGAGGAAAAGATAAGCGAAGTACCCTATTCTAGAGGGGGAAAAATGGAGCCTTCAAGCTTCTAACAATGCAGATGACTGCCAAGTTGGCGCAGGTGGTTAAAAGGTGAATGGCATACAAATTTCTCTGCACGTTCCATAGGGCAAAGACCTTGTACACACAGTTCTTGTTACATTACTACTCATTTCCCAATTATCTCTATGACCTTGGCCTTAGATCTACAGATTAGGGAAAGAAACAGGAAAGGGTTCCTTTGGAAAGCTTACGCAAGGTTTTGTCCTCTTTGTGCGTGGACATTTTGCTTACTTAAGGGGAGAGAAAAAATTATATAATTCATAATGATAAAATCAGCTTAAGAAGAGACAGTCTCTCAGATAAAATGATCAGGAGATACATTATTCTGAGGATCTGAAGGAGAATTTCTCCTTGAATAAAATGTACTGAGAGGTGTATAAGATAATGGCAATGAAGGAAGATGTAGGGGTTATGGATATTCGTATGA
>JAQQSW010023866.1:0-10194 GCA_028646575.1 Pseudocheirus occidentalis
GCCCCGCCTGCTGTGCTGCCTGTAGCAACAGATGTGCTTTCTGTCTTCTGGAGAGTTTTGGAGCTTGAAAATCTGTTTAGCGTCCCATTTTATTAGTTTTTCAGTGTGTTTGTGTGGGAGCTGTGGTGCTTTGCTGCTTCTACACTGCCATCTTGGCTCCGCCCCCCCAAGTTTAACTCTTGATACATAGTTGTCCAATTTCAAGAAGGACTATAATAATAAGGATATTATCATGCTTGCAATGGCAAAGAAAGGCATCTCACATCAAAAATGTCCATTTTAATACTGTAAGCTTTTCCTACAAATGACAAAATGTGGGATATGTTATTTTCCCAAATTAAAAAATCAAGGGTGGCATCTGAAAATAAGCTTCCTTTCAAAGCTAAACATGCAATTTAAGATAAAAGATGGTGAATTAAAAATTATCAGGAATTTAAATAATGTGGTCATGGAGTACTAGATTTAGAGTCATGAAGAGCTACAAAATAAATACTGCTTCTTCCCCAACTGATAAATGGAGAAAGGGTATGAAATGGCAGTTTTCAGATGAAGAACTTTAAGTAATCAATAATACATAAAGTTGCTCTAAAGAACTATTCATTAGAAAAATGAAATTTAAAACAACTCTGAAGTACTACCTCATACCTATTAGATTGTCTGATATGAAAGAAAAGGAAAATTACATATGCTGGAGATGTGGGAAAAGTCAGAACACTAATGCTTTGAAGTTGTGTGAAGTTGTGAACTGATCCAAACATTCTGGGAGAGCAATTTGAAACTATACCCAAATGGCTATAAAAATGTGCATACCCATTGGCCCAGCAACACAACTTCAAGAGTTGTGTGCAAAAATGTTGTATGATATTATCCAAAGAGATGGTAAAAATGGGGAAAGGACCCACAGGTAAAAAAATATATTTATAGTAGCTCTTTTTGTGGTGACCAAGAATTGGAAATTGACGGAATAATGTCACTCAATTGGGGAATGGATGATCACGTTGTGTAATGAAATGTAGTGGAATGCTATTTTTCCATTTAAAAAAATGACTACGTTGACTTCAGAAAAACCTGGAAAGACATACATGAACTGATGATGAGTGAAGTGAGCAGAACCAGAACATTATACACAGTAAGAGTCACATTGTGTGATGACTGATTTTGATAGACTTAGATTTTTCTCAGCAATGCAAGGACCTAAAACAACTCCAGAAGACTAATGATGGAAAATGTTATCCACATCCAGAAAAGAAAATATGGAGTCTGAATGCAGATCAAAGAATATTATTTGCTCTCTTTTTATTTTGCTTCATTCTGTTTTATTTTTTCTTTCTTTGTGGCTCCTCCCATTCATTCTTATTCTTCTATACAACATGGCTAATGTGAAAATATGTTGAATAAGAATGCATATATAGAGCCTATATCAAATTTCACATCCTCTTGGGGAGGAGAGAGGGGAGATGGGAGAAAGGTAAAGGAAATTTAAACTTATGGAAGTGAATGTTGAAAGCTACAAATGAATTTTTTTTAATTCTGTGTTGGAGAACTTTCAGAGATTGTGAAAATTGGAGAAAATGTCTAGTCTGCCATTTTGTTGCTCACATGTCCCATACTTGCTTTAATGATTATCTTATTAGTCAAAAAAATACAGAAAACAAAAAGGGAAACTGCTAACTTGGAGCTGATTTTAATCAATAAGGAGAAATTAGTTGCTATAGTAGAAATAGTCAAAGACTTGGAGACAAGTGGCCACTCAATCAAAAAATTAGAGATGACAGGAAACCTAGAAGTCTAAAATTTAACAAGCAACTCCTCTATCAACTCAAATTTTTGCAATGTATGTATTTATTTACTTATTTTTAGTTTGCAACATTCATTTCCACAAGATTTTGAGTTACAAATTTTCTCCTCATTTTTCCTATACCCGCCATCACAAGATAGCAAGCCTATTGAATATCCCTTCTCTTAATCTGTTCTCTCATATCCTCCCCCTATTGCACCCCTAACTTTCTATTAGGACAAGATGAATTTCTATACTGCAGTGCCTGTATATCCGATTTCCAACTTTCAAATAAAAGAAAAATGTTTTTTTTTAAACATTTGTTTTTGAATTTGGTTTCCAGATTCTTTCCTGTCTTCCCTTCTTACCCATCCCCACTGGGAAGACAAGTAATTCAATATAAGTTGTATTTGTGTAGTTACTCAAAACATTTCCAGAGTAGTGTGGAAGATATATACTGTGAAAGACTAACTCTTTTTCCCTCCATCCTATCCCATCCCCACGCCCAATTATTCTTTTTCCCCTTTGATCCTGTCTCTTTTCAAAAGTGTTAGCTTCTAATTACCATCCCCCCCAAACTGCCCTCCCTTCTATCATGCCCCCTCTTATCCCCTTCCCTCCTACTTTCCTGAAGGGTAATATACCCAACTGAGTATGTATGTTATACCCTCTTAACTGAAATTCAAAGAGAGTAAGGTTGACCCATTCCCTTTCACCTTCCTGTTCTTCCCCTACATTTTAACAGTTTTCTCTTGCCTCTTTTATGTGAGATAATTTACCCCATTCTATCTCTCCCCTGGTCTTCCCAATATATTCCTCTCTTACCTCTTAATTTTGTTTTTTAGATAACATCCATTCCATTCAACTGATCCTGTGCCTTCTATGTATGCATGTACACTCATATACAAATACTCACATATGTATTTATATACACATACACTCTCTTATATACACATACATATATGTAAACACATATACATATATATACACACATATATGTTCCCTTCAACTATCCTCATACTAAGAAAAGTCCCATGAATTATAATTATATTTTTTCCATATGGGAATACAAATAGTTCAACTTTATTAAGTTCCTTATGATTTCTTTTTCCTGTTTACCTTCTCGTGCTTCTCTTGCTTCTTGTAATTGAACATCAAATTTTCTGTTCAGCTCTGCTTTTTCATCGAGAATGCGTGAAAGTCCTCTATTTCATTGAATGACCATATTTTCCCCTGAAACATTATACTAAGTTTTTCTGGGTAGGAGATATTCTTGGTTTTAAGCCTAGCTCCTTTGACCTCTCAAATATAATATTCTAAGCCCTTCAATCCCTTAATTTAGAAGCTGCTAGGTCTTGTGTTATCCTGATTGTGTTTCCACAATACTCAAATTGTTTCTTCCTGAGTACTTGCAATATTTTCTCCTTGACTTGGGAACTCTGGAATTTGGCAACAATATTCCTAGGAGTTTTCTTTTGGGGATCTTTTTCAAGAGGTGATTGGTAAATACTTTCCATTTCTATTTTGCCTTCTGGTTCTACAAAAGCAAGGGAATTTTCCTTGAGAATTTTTTGAAGGATGGGTACATGATTTAGACATAAAGGGTGACACCAATAGCAACTTAGAAGAGCAAAAAAATAGCCCACCTGTCAGATGTATGAGGAAGAGAAGAATTCATGACCAGACAAGATATAGAAAACATTATGGAATATAAAATAGATTATTTCGTTTAAAATAAAAAGGTTAGGAGGGGGCAGAGCCAAGATAGGGAAGCAAAACCAGGAACTCGCTTGAGCTCCTGCTCCAACCACCTCCAATACCTGTAAAAAAAAATGAACTCTGAAGAAACTTTAGAGCTACAGAGCCCACAAAGTAACAGAAAGAACCAAATGTTCTACTGAAGGTAGCCTGGCAGTTGAAAAGAAAGAGTCTATCATACCAAACTGGCAGCTGAGCACAGTCCTGGCTGAGCCATGCAGTCTCAAACTAGTAGGAGCATACTTCAGGAGAGTGAATCACCAGCAGCTGTGGTGGTTTCCTGACTTCTCAACCCATAAATACCAAAGAAAAAGTAAAAGGTCAGTAGGGAACTCTCTTGGAACTGGGTGAGAGAAGAGCGGGTCCAGTCCCTGACTTCAGAGTGGCAAAGGTAGCAGCAGCATGGCAGCTGCAGGTCCTGCAACATGGATGCCTCCAGAGCTCCTGGCCTGCAGATTGTAGGGGCACCAAGTGACCATTCAGAAGGTAATCCCTCTTGCATTGACCTGCTTGTATCTGGATTGTAGTCTTGTGTGGTCGTCTTAGAGTGAGGAACTCTAGTGTGCCTGAGCTTGTGGTAGCTGTAGAGAGGGCACCGTCCTCATAGCTCCTACAACAGCTGCAAAAACCCCAGCAATTTGGGACACAGCTCTCTCCACTCTGGAAGCAGAGGTCTACCATGGCAACGAGCTCAAAAGTCAGGTAATTGGTTGGCAAAATGAGCAAACAGGGGAAGCACAATCAGATAATAGCATCTTTTGGGGGGGACAAAGAGGATCAAAACATGGGACCAAAAGAAGACATCAAAAACAAAAACTCCTGCATGAAAATCCCCAAGAAAAATATGAACTAGTTGCAGGCCTTGGAGGAGCTCAAGAAGGATTTTGAAAATCAAATAAGAGAAGTGGAAGAAAAATTAGGAGGAGAAATGAGAATGGTGCAAGAAAATCATGAAAAGTGAGTCAACATGGAAAACCCCCTAAAGGAAACCTCCCAAAATACACAAGAAAATACCATTTAAAAAAATAGACTTACTAAAATGGAAAAAAAAAAGAGGCCCAAACAGACAATGAAGAGAAGAATGCCTTAAAAAGCCAAATTTGCCAGATGGAAAAAGAATTTCAAAAATTCACTTAAGAGAATAATAACTCCTTCAAAATTAGGTTGGAGCAAATGGAAGCTAATGACTTTATGAGAAATCAAGATACTATAAAACAGATACAAATAAATGAAAAAATAGAAGGAAATGTGAAATATGTCATTGGAAAAACCACTGACCTGGAAAATAGATCCAGGAGAGATCATTTAAAAGTTATTGGACTGGGGCGGCTAGGTGGCACAGTGAACAGAGCACCGGCCCTGGAGTCAGGAGTACCTGAGTTCAAATCTGGCCTCAGACACTTAACACAAAAAGCTAGCCGTGTGACCTTGGGCAAGTCACTTAACCCCAACTGCCCTACAAAAACGCCAAAAAAAAAAAAGTTATTGGACTACCTGAAAGCCACAATAAAAAAAAAGCCTCTTTAAATCATCCTTCAAGAAATCCTCAAGGAAAATTGCCCTGATAGTCTAGAACCAGAGGGCAAAATAGAAGTTCAAAGAAGTCACCAATCACCTCTTGAAAAAGATCCCAGTATGAACATTTTTAGCTATATTATAGTCAAATTCCAGAGTTTCCAGGTCAAGGAGAAAATATTACAAGCAGTCAGGAAGTAACAAATTGAGTGTTGTGAAAACACAATCAGGATAACTAGCACCTTCTACATTAAGGGATTGAAGGGCTTGGTCAAAGGAACTAGTATTAAAACCAAGAATCACCTACCTGTCAAAACTGAGAATAATACTTCAGGGTCAAATGCAGACATTTAATGAAATAGGACACTTTAGGGCATTCTTGATGAAAAAACCAAAGCTGAACAGAAAATTTCGCTTTCAAATATAAGAAGCAAGAGAAGCATGAGAAGGTAAACAGGAAAAAGAAATCATAGGGAACTTATTAAAATTGAACTATTTACATTCCTACATGGAAAATGATAATAGTAACTCATGAGTTATGAGTATGAAGCATAGTATGAAGACAGTTGGAGGGAATATACAAGTATGTGTGTATATATATTTACATATAAATACATACATATGTATGTATGTATAGGAGGCTGTGTATATAAACATACA
Organism: Pseudocheirus occidentalis; assembly: GCA_028646575.1. Taxonomy (NCBI): domain Eukaryota; kingdom Metazoa; phylum Chordata; class Mammalia; order Diprotodontia; family Pseudocheiridae; genus Pseudocheirus; species Pseudocheirus occidentalis. The sequence goes on from JAQQSW010023866.1 coordinate 5,711, forward strand.
TGTGAGTGTATGTATATGTGTGTACATGTATACACAGAGGATACAGAATGAATTGAATGTGAGGGGATGATATCTTAAAATTAAGAGGTGAGAGAGGGATATATTGGGAGGAGAAGGGGAGAGATAGAGTAGGATTAATTATGTCACATAAAGGAGGCAAGAGAAAACTCCTAAAATTGAGGGGAAGTGAAGGAAGGTGAAAGGGAATGGGTCAAACTTACTCTCTTTGAATTTCAATTAAGGAGGGCACAACATACACACTCAATTGGGTATCTTACCCTACAGGAAAGTAAGGGTAAAGGGGATAAAAAGAGGGATGATAGAACAAGGGCAGATTGGGGGAGAGGGTAAGTTAGAAGCAAACATCTTTTTTAAATGGACAGCATCAAAGGATAAAATAGAATAAGTGGGGGATGGGATAGGATGGAGGGAAATATAGTTAGTCTTTCACAACATAATTAATACAGAAATGTTTTGCACAGCTACACATGCACAACCTATATTGAATTGCTCGTCATTCTAGTGTTGGTGGGTGAGAAGGGAAGAAGGGAAAGGATCTAGAAATCAAAGATTTAAAAGCAAATGTTTAAAAAAACCTGTTTTTTATATGCAACTGGGAAATAAGATATGCAGGTATTGGGACATAGAAATCCACCTTGCCCTACTAGAAAGTTGGGGGAGGGGGAGTATACAAGAGAGGATAGATTTGGGGAAAGGTTATTTGATAGGCTGCTATCTTGGGGTGCGGGACTGGGGGAGATGGGAAGAAAATCTGCAGCTCAAAAACCTGTGGAAATGATTGTTGAAAACTAACAATAAATAAAAAATTAAATTAAGTTAAAAGGTTATGCACAAACAAAACCAATGCAACCAAGATCAGAAGGAAAGCAGAAATCTGGAAAACATTCTTTACAGCAAGTGTCTCTAAGAAAGGCCTCATTTCTCAAATATATAGAGAACTGACTCAAATTTTTAAGAATACAAGACATTCACCAACTGATAAATTATCAAATGATATGAACAGGGCAGTTTTCAAATGAAGAAATCAAAGCTATCTATAGTTATATGTGATATGATGATATGCTATAATACAGTAATAATATGAAGTGCTTTAAATCACTTTTGATTAGAGAAATCCAAATTAAAACAAATCTGAGGTATCACCTCACACACATGAGATTGGCTAATATGACAAAAAAAAGGAAAGTGATAAATGTTGGAAAGGATGTTGGAAAATTAGGATACTAATGTACTCTTGGTAGAGTTGTGAACTCATCAAAACATTCTGGAAAGTAATTTGGTAGTATGTGTGAATGACAACCAAACCGTGCATACCCTTTAATCCAGCACTGCTACATCTGTATAACAAAGAAATCATAAAAAGGGAAAAGGACATAAATGAGCAAAAATATTTATAGCAGTTATTTTCATGGTGGTAAAATATTGGAAGCTGGAGAATGATTGAACAAGTTGTGGTATATTAATATAATGGAATACTATGCACAATAAGAAATGATGAGCAGGCAGATTTCAGAAAGACCTCAAAAGACTTCTATAAAGTGGTACAAAGGGAAATGAGGAGAACCAGGAAAACACTGTTTGAAGAACAGCAATGAAATAACTCTCAGAAACACAATGGTCCAAGACAATTACATGGGATTTATAATGTAAAATGCTGTCCACATCCAGATAAAGAATTTGATGGACTCTAAATGCAGATCAAACTATACTTTTTCGTTTATTTTTTCATGTTTTTCCCTTTGGATCTGTTTCTTTTTTCACATCTGTGACTAATATGAAAACCTGTTTTACATAATCACACATATATAAACTATATCAAATTGCTTGCCATTTTAAGAAGAATGGAGGGAGAAATTTTTGGAACTCAAAATCTTGTAAAACTGCTAAAGATTGTCTTTACATATAATTGGGGGAAAATATTTTTAAAATATATATAGACAGGGCGGCTAGGTGGTGCAGTGAATAGAGCATCAGCCTTGGAGTCAGAAGTACCTGAGTTCAAATCCGGCCTCAGACACTTAACATAAAAACTAGCCGTGTGACCTTGGGCAAGTCACTTAACCCCAACTGCCCTCCAAAAAAGCAAAAACAACAACAACAAACCATATATAGACAAGAGTAGTGAGTATAGGGGCGGCTAGGTGGCACAGTGAATAGAGCACTGACCCTGGCATCAGGAGGACGAGAGTTCAAATCCAGCCTCAGACACTTGACACAAAAACTAGCCATGTGACTTTGGGCAAGTCACTTAACCCCAATTGCCCTCCCAAAAAAAGCAAAAAACAAACAAACAAACAAACAAAAGAGTAGTGAGTATAGGTAAAAGAAGATGAGCACATAAGGTATGTGTACCCATCTAGGATGTCTGTATCTCAAGAGGTTGTCTAAATACCACTGACAGGAGAGAGTAATAAATGCAATCTTAGGTATGCATGGCTCAGGAAGAGAGGAGAGCCAGCATAACTGCTGGGTAGGCAGAAAAGTGCAGAGAGCAATTTGAGAATGAGCATTCTTTCCTCCAGTCTCCAAGTGGGTTACTCCAAGTACTACAGTAGAATGATATCTCTCCTCCTTTATTTCTTCATAGAACAGGAGAAAATGAACAGAAATATATGCAGGGTACAGGTAAAGTCATTTGCTTCGACAGCTCCCTGAGATAAAAAAAAAGAAGAAGATAATTTCAGGATATTTATGTCATATGGTTACCAGAGGTAGCTACATGGCTCTTGGATAGAGTGCTGGGCTTGAAGTCAGGAAACCCAAAGTAGAAATCTAGCCTGAAACCTTTACTAGCTGGGTGACCCTAGGCAAGTCACTTAACCTTGTTTGTCTCAGTTTCCTCTTCTGCAAAGTGAACTTTAGAAAAAAAAAGGCAAACAATTCCCATATTTTTATCAAGAAAAAGAAAAGGGAAACCTCAAATGGGGTAATGAAGACTCAGAAAAACAATGAAAAACCTGTATATTGTGGTCTCAGATGGATGACAGGGTGAGAAAGCGTATAAGCCAGGTGCCAGAAATGGGACATAACTAGCTTCTGTTCTCTAATTTCCAGTTCATATACTTCATTTCTGGAATGTAAAAAAGGATTGTAACATAGACAGTCTGATGTAGTTGATTCCAGACCTGTGATTTTATTCGTTTAGTGAACTCCCTATGAGGAAAGTTCCTCCACTGATAGGAATAGCAACTGTAGTCACATAACCGGTTATTGCTTTATTGACTATTCCATGTTTCATTACCTATATGAAATAAAAAAGACCAAAACAAGGCTTGGCTAAAGGAGGAAATGGAGACTTTGGGGCTACAGATTTTGTAACTTGTTTGAGAAGTTTATTTGTGAAATGAGGTGCAAAGATGGAATGAAAACTCAAAAAAGGAAAAGAAACAAGGGCTGTATATAAAAATACAGTTAGAGGAAACCTGAACATGTAGATAGGTAGATGTGAAGATGTTTTAAAAAATAAAGAATGAACATGTCAGGGATTAATCTTTTAATTTGCTTGAACAAAAACTGAAAGATGAACAATTTGGGAGTGCTCTTGAGAAACATCTATTTCTTTATGGCTTTTCTCAGGGAACCAAGGACCTCTTTATTTCTCAGGCTGTAGATAAATGGGTTTAACAGGGGGATCATGATAGTGTAAAACAAGGAATACATTACATCCTGATCTTTAGTAGTGCCAGCCCCAGGACGCACATACATAACAAAAAGAGTTCCATAAAATAAGGAGACAGAGAACAGGTGGGCACCACAGGTCGAGAAGGCTTTGCTTCTGCCCTGTGCAGACTTAATTCTCAGGATGGCAAGGAGGACATATGTGTATGAGACTAAGATGGTTGTAAGAGTGAAGGACTGTATAAAGACAGAGAAAGTGAAAATCACTAGTGAATTAAGAGATGGGTTAGTACAGGAAATCCTAAACAATGGTAAAATTTCACAATAGAAATGATGTATTACATTTGTTCTACAAAAGGTTAATCTAAATAATAAGCCCACATGAATCATGAGATGCAGAAAGTCAAGTGTATAGGAAGCAATCACCAGCTGCTTGCACAGTCTATTGGACATCCTCACAGGATAAAGCAGAGGGTTGCATATGGCTGCATATTGGTCATATGCCATCCCTGCTAACAGGAAACATTCTGCAGTGGCACTGACACCAAAAAAGTAAAATTGGGCCATGCATTCCAAAAGGGATATAATTTTGTTCTCAGTTAAGAAATTCACCAGCATCTTAGGGGTCACTGAAGAGGAAGCCCAAGCATCGGCAAAAGCTAAACTGCTGAGGAATATGTACATGGGCGTGTGAAGGTGAGAGTCCATCCAAACAAGCACCACCAGCCCAATATTGCCCACCATGGTTGTGAGATAGATCACTAAGAACACCAGGAAGAGAGGGAACTGAAGCTCAGGGAGATCTGTAAGTCCTGTGAGAACAAACTCTGTCACCAGTGTTACGT
>JAQQSW010023867.1:0-10193 GCA_028646575.1 Pseudocheirus occidentalis
AAGGGAGGGAGAGAGAGAGAGAGAGAAAGAGGGGGAGAGAAAGAGAGAGAGAGAGAGAGAGAGAGAGAGAGAGAGAAGAAAGGTAGATTATGTCAGATTATAAGAGACCTCGTAACCTAGTCTGATACCAATAAGAAGAATACTGTTAGGTGGAACAGTGGAAAGATCTCTGGGCTTGACATCAGCAAGACCTGAGTTGAAATAGCACGTATACTTATTGGATGTAAGAACCTGGCTATGTTAAATTCTATTTTGGTGTTAGTTTTCATAATCTATAAAATGAAGATACACAACTCAGGTTTTTCCACTTCTAAATCCATAATTGCATAGTATTTTCTGGTTTGTAAATCGTGTTCATTTATGTGTACTAAAATATATGGTGTCACAAATAGCCTCATGTTAAGTTTTGAAAGTTTAAAATTTCAATAAATCTTTTGGAAAATATACATATATAAGTAATATCCTATTTTGGTTCTCAAAACAAACTTTTGAGAGATGCAAAGTATTATTCCCATTTTAAACACAGGTGAAGTGGTAAATTTAAGGCTTGAATAAGTTAAATGATTTGCCCAGATTTATACATCAAAATGTCCAACTAAATTGTCTAACTCCAAGTCCAATGTTAGTTCTACAACTACACACAAAGATTAGAAACTGACGTTAAATGACACGAGAAGCCATCAATAATGATGAAATGAGGAAGTGATACTATCAATAAGGTATCTCACTAAGATTGATATGGTAGTGGTGAATAGAATGGACTTGATGGGTGGGGGCTATAGGCCATTAAAACAAAAATTAAATGGCAAGGGTCTGGAAAATATTTAGTTAGTAGGAATGGAAGGATAGACTGTATACAAGATATAGTTTATATTTTCAAAAGAAAACCCTAAACAATATCTGAAGACTGATTATCTTGAAGGAAGGAGTTGAAAATGACTACTAGGTTTGAGCCCTGGTTGACTAGGAGCATGGTAATAACATTAAAATAAATGGGTGAATAAATTTTGTTTCTGACACACTGAGTTTGTCATAATGGCAGAACATCTAAGGGAAAGTTTCTAGCAAGAAGATGAAGAAGTGGAACTAGTTCTCAGGAGAGATAAGGTCTGGAGACAGGGATTTTGGAGTCATTCTTATAGAATTACCTGTTCAAGTTGAGGCAGATAGGTCATCTCAAGAAACTGATCCCTGGGGAATACATTTGTATATTTATGCGTGTACTGCTCCTCTACATCTTATCTCCTTCACTGAATTACCTCTTTGCTTATTTCATTTGATAACTGCTCTTGTTTTTTCTATCCATTGTGTATATAGATATTAATTTGTAATAAGTAAATATACATGTGTGTGTGTTTTATGTATATGTGTCTGTATATATCCATATGCATATACTCATGGATATACACATACATATAGCTTGATGCAATGGGCTATACCTTCTCAGTGTCTATACTAAGTCTGGCACCAATATGCTGGACCCCCAGGAGTGAGGAGACACCAAGCTAAGTACATGGAAATCACCTCAGCTTCTGTGCTAATCAGTAGTGGGACTAGGAACATGAACTGGCACTGTACTTCCTGCCTAAATGAGATAAAGAAACTCAGTCTTTATTATTTTTTTAAAAGAAGTTATTGGGACAGCTAGATGGTGTAGTGAATAGAGCACCAGTCTTGGAGTCAGGAGGACCTGAGTTCAAAAATGGCCTCAGACATTTGACACATTTACTAGTCCTGTGACCTTGGGCAAGTCACTTAACCCCAATTGCCTTCCCAAAAAAATGGGAAAAAAGTTACTACTTTTATGGAAATGAATGTTGAGAACTAAAAATAAATAAATAAATTTTTTAAAAAGAAGTTATTACTGATCATCAAGGACACCATTTCCAAGTTACTGCTTTGGCAGCAGTATGACTGCAGGAGCTTAAGGAGAAAGCAGATGATGAAGTCATGAAATCCCAAGGCGATTCTCATTGTTTGGCAGTGAATCAAAGAGGTGAAAGACAATGCTAGCTTTAGGGGACAACAGGGTCAAACCTAGATTTTCTGAGGATAAGGAAATAATTTTATATGTTTGAAAACAGAAGGAAGCATTTTTTATAGAAGAGATATTGAACATATCAGAAAAAGAATAACAGTGGCAGAGGTCAAAGTTAAGGGGTTGAAATTATCTGGGATTCTTTTTAATAGCACTTTAACTTTAGTGAGAGGAGCAGTCAAAGAAAGTCAAGATTTCAAATAGAAATAAATTATAAAAGATCAAAGGAATGCAGATTACACTGAAGTCAAAAAGCTTGTAGTTGAGGGGTCATGTGGAAAAGAAAAGGTGGCAAATAAGGGCACTCTGGTCAGATGGGGATTACCAAATATCTGTTTAGCCAGAACTATTAACAAATTCTGGCAATGTTTTTCAACATTAACTATCTATAGTTTCATATAAACCTAGATTATGTATCTATGAATTTCATTGAGCAGCATAATGTATTCAGTTGATATCTAAAAGCCAGAATATATGTTTTATAAAGTATCTAGAGAATGCAATGAGGGGAAAAATCAATTTGCTTGCTCAATCATTTTGAGTCGTAAATAATGCAAGCCACTTTAGTTAACAGTTTTTTTTCTACCTCCATTGCTAATGATTTTAATGCAAATACCAAAATTTAATTTAAAATTGTATAACCAATTAATTGCATGTAATCCTATTTCCAGAGTACCATTACTTCCCCGAATAAGCTGTAAGTTTTCTTTATGGTTCTTCACGGCTCCCATGAGCCTTTGTTATTCCTTGGAAGGCACATTTCACAACCTTCTAACCTCTCAGTTCAAAATATTCAGGTGGATATATGGTTTAAAAAATAATTTTCTTCCCTACTAGGTGTGTCTAACACACCAAAAGCAAAACATGTAGTTTTAATACACCATCAAACTGAGGGATGGTTTTTATCCCTACCTCATACAAATTCACCCCTCTTACCATCTTCATGAAACCACAGGTTTAGTTGCTCTATAGGAAACTAGGACAATAACGGGAAGAAATACTAGACAGAGGAGGTACTAGAGACAAGTGGAGTATACTTTAATGACAGAAGGGATATAACACTCCTCTTAACATATGAATCAGAGAAATAAGCTGTTAAGGGAAGAGAGAAGCCAGTGACAATATGTCTACTTTTTCTTCTTTTGCCCTCCTGTTTAGTCCACATCTCCTGGTCCACAAATGGTAAGCTAATAGTCCTGAAAGGAGTAGCCCTCATTAACAGAACAATATATGGAAAAGCACCTATTTCTGTTTCCATGCCCTATCCTGTTAAAGAGGAACTAGATGTCCATATCTAGAAGACATGGATAGCACAAGATCAGGTCCCTGCAGCATATGCTCTTGGACTAGTGACAAAATTTACAACATTTACTTTAGCGTCCAGTCTCCACTAGATGTGATGAGGCTAATGGTTACAAATCCCCTCCCATTTTAACAACAAAGGAAATATCTGAGAGGATGTCCTATCCCAAAACTCCATGTCTGTTTTATAACAAGCACTTCTATAATATTTTCCTTTCTGTTTATGTAAGTTGTTTTTATACTGATTTTGTTTTACAAAACATTCATGATTGATCATGAATGTGCTGTATAAAATTTTGCACATTTATTTACATGCTGAGAAAGGGAAAATAAGCATGGTTGGGAGGAGCCATTGAATATTTGATAATGCCCAGAAAGAAAAAAGCAAGACATAGTTCTAGTTGTAGAAATAATTCTTCCCTTCCTGGTAGTCAGGATTTGTTTCTTGATTTTGGGGTTCTATTTATATGTCAAAGATAATATGATGGTGATTTTCTTAGCAATCATTATTAGTAACACTTTAAAATAGCAAAGAGACCCATCCAGTCTGAATTGTAAGTTTTTGCCCTGGGGTCAGGGTCAAGTTTGGCTGCTTCAGACTTAGGTACCTCAAGTAAAGTTCCACCATGTGACTGAGATGACCATGGTTCAAGTGTGTGTGAACCAAAGGGAAGGCCATATCTCTGGGTCACTTAGTCAGAAGAGTCATTTGTGGACTGGAAGGAAATCAATTCCTTTTTTTTTCCTTTTCAAAAGAAAGGAGTTTTAAAAGAGAGAGAGAATACCCATACCATTCTACTCCACAGCAACAGCTTCTTGTGCAGGTGTTTTTGACACATGGCTATAATCAGGCCATAGATCTAACTGTAATAAGTCTGTTTTATCTTTTCCATATTTCCTAAGGATGTTTAAAAACATTATTGCAGCATATTTTGGTATGAATGGACATAGGAAAAAAAGTTGAAAAACAATTCAAGCATATCATTCCCACTGAATCAACCTAAGCCCTACATAATGCAACATAAAATGGAGAACAATAAGATAAACATGGGATTCTGAATACTCTAATGAGAGTGGCACAGAGGGAAAGAGATTCAATCCACAGTAAAGCAATCATGAAGTGCCGATTATGGACCATGTGCTGGGGAAACAGTAAAAGAGAAAATAATTTCCATTTGTAAAGAGCTTAATTCTAATGGGGAAGACAACATATACAACTGAGAAGGTTTTTTCATACTTCATTAAAAAAACCAAGGCCCTTTACTGAGAGCTCCATCTCATACTTAATCCACATATAAAATACATTGCTAAGTCCTATTATTTCTGCCTTTGCAACATGTTTCCAACATTTTTTGAATATGTCTACTTCTCTCCTCTGGCACAGATGCCACTCTAGTACAACCCTTCTTCATATTCTCACACCTGTATTACAACTATGGCTTTCTGGGGGATCTCCCTGCCCCAAGTCTCTCCTTACTCCTGTCAATCCTCAAATTAGTTATCAAAGTGATCTTCTTGAAGAGCACGTCTATTCGTTTCACCTCCTCATTCAGTAATTTCAGTGGTTCTTTATTTCTAAGATCAAATAGAAAATCCTTTGTTTGGCTTTTGAGGCCCTTCATAACCTGACCCATTCCTATCTTTTCAGTCTTTTTTATACATTACTCCCTTACTGTGTGCCTCTGTGTTACTAACTCTGTTGTTACTCAAACATAGCATCCCATCTTCTTACTCTATGCACATCCCTTTAGTGTACTTAATGCTTAGAAAGCTCTCCCTCTTTGCTTCCATCTGTCTTTCCTGGTTTCCTTTAAGATTTGACTTAAATTCTATCTTTTGCAAGAGGCTATTCCTGATTCCCCTCACACACACACACACATACACACACACACACACATATACCCCTACTGTCTTCCCTCTAAGATTACCTCCCTTTGGCTCTGGATTTATGTTAAATGTACATGAATCATTTGTTTTTTTACAATAAAAAGTACTTAGAATAAAGGTAAAAATTATACCATTCCAAAGTGATAAAAAAAAAGATCCAGGATAATGAAAATGGCTTCTTTAGGTCACAAAGGCATTCCGCAGGAAAGTGAAAATTTTGCTAGATTTCCTAAGCACTAAATCTATATATGCTCTCTCCTATTACAATTTGAGTTCCTTCAGGGCAGAGACTCTTTTTGTGGCTTTTCTTTGAATACCTAGTGCTTATCACATTGTCTGAAACTTTCAGCACTTAATAAGTTTCTTAACTGATTGAAAGATAGGACAATGGGTGATGGATTCAAGAGAAGAGGTCACTGGAGAGTTGAACTGGCTAACTAGTGAGTTTATATTTCAAAAAAGGAAAACGAAATCAGAACAGGAGTAATGGACTGAGAAGGTACTGAGGGGTAGAAGGACAAGAGGTCTTGATAAGGGCAAAGAATAGATTTATGAGAGGTTAAGACTTGGGGAGTGGTGAAATTATAGGAGCTTACAGTCAGAGAGATATGTCAGATTTTCTAATTAAGGAAGTGAAGTACTTCGTCACAGTATGACAACATGATATGTATGGGTGAGGCTGGAAGACAAAAAATAAAGTAACATATAACTAGAATGCAAGAGTTCCTCACAGCTCTGGCCCCAGACATCATTGTTAACTAGTCAGTGCTTAAACATTGATCTTCTTAACCAGTTTACAAGTGTTTAATCCTAGAAGTAGTAATATTTTATTAATATGTCATCTGTTGGCTACTGTTTATATATCTGTGTCTGTGTCTCTGTATGTGTGTCCATGTTAGTTTTGATTCTAATAACTACTGTCAGCTATAACTCTCAAAATTTCTTATTCCTTGGACTATCTCTTTCTTTTCCTCATATCTCCTTCACAGTTCAGCCCCATATCTCCTCTCTGTGCTTAATCTTTTCCCTGGTTCATGCCACAAATGCTATTCCATATCCTCCTTCCTACCTCTATACGATAATTATAATACGATTTCCATTATATTATTTTCCTCATATTCTATCTTCTTTTGTGCTGGTCACACTGTATATTGACTTTTATCCCTTTTTTTTCTTTCTGTTTTCTTAGGGGAAGGACAAGAAAACTTTTTCTTATGGTCCACAGTATCAGTCCTTGATGTTGATGATGCATCTGCCAATTTGTCCTTGCAAAAGTTGTACCCTATGCCTCAGTTTTCCTCTCAACACCTCATAACTAACTCCCTTTAATATTGATCAAATTCCACATCCTAGCTGAGACCCTTCCTGATCTCCTTAGTTTTTTCTGCTATGTCATCCTTTAAATTATATTGCTTTCAGTTCATATATTTCGCAATTAACTATCATGTAAATGTGCTCCTTCCTCTACACAGGGCAATGAACTAGTCACAAGGTGCCTTGTAAGAAATGACCTAGCTGCTAGACTTATACTTCACGAATATCTCATCATTCATGGAATAACAGAATAACAAAACCCAGTACTAACAATGAAGACCCCAAAATAATTAAGAGAAACTGAAGCAATAGAAAAATGTACTTGAGCTGGATCATTATCCCAGAATGAACTTGCACACAATTCCTTGGGGATATTGATCCATAAACGCTTAGAAGAAATATCTGAAAATAGATATTGCTACACCAAATATTTGTAGCCCTGACTTTGTGATAAACCAAGAAATATAAGGAAATGGTAGAAATTGTATGACAGACTACAGAAGAGATCAAAGTAATGAGGAAACAAGTTGTCTTGTATGCTGTTAGAGTTGTTCTGAGAATGCTTTCAGTAAGCATGAAAAGTATTAACTTATATCCTAATACTTTCCTACAAGGGAAAAAAAGTTATTTCATTCTTCTGTTAAATAGTCCATAGACTTGAACCATAACCATGTCTATCTCAATTTCAAAATTTATCCCAAAAGTAAGAATAACACAATAATAATAACAATAAAAAATATTAAAGAACAATACAAGTTTACATTTCCATAGTGCTTTCAGGTCTTCTTAGTTCTCTATTCACTGTACCACAGACAGAAAAAATTTCACATTGACACTTTTGGTCATGATGAAAAGGCAGCAGTAAAAGGAGGGATCTGAATTAGATAACACCCGGAGTTCTTTTCAGTTCTAAACATATTATCAAATGATCCCTATAGTTAGGAACAATACTTCATAGCCACGAAAAGAATCAGAAATATAGGGGAAAATACTTAAAATTATATAAATTCACTTTAAAAGTGTGTTTGTTGCTGCTGTTCTTGAAATTATTGTAGTTTCAATAGGTATGAAGAGAAGAGTCGAAAATGGAGAAAATATGAGATATCTGAAAAAAAAAACTGAGAAAGTGATGGTATAGGACTAATAAAGACAGTCTTGATGAAGACCAGAAACAGGAAAAATAAAATGGTAGTACATAGGATCAGGTAATGGAACAGGAAGATACTGCCAGTCAAAATAAAAAGGAGCATGAGGAAAGATTCAGAAGCAATTGCAAGAAGGCACATCAAATATATGGAATCTATAAACAAGAAAAAAAATGAAGTCAAAGCAAAATTTAAATGCCTAAATGAATACGTAAGAGTCATAGGACAACTTCAAGTTAGCAGTATGCATTTAAGATGACCATTTTCCATGAGGATATTTAAATACTTCCCTGAAAGTGAAGAGAGATAATTTAAGACTACAGAGAATATAACATTTACAAATTGGATCTTCTCTGTCTCTCTCTGTCTCTCTCTCTGTCTCTCTCTCTCTCACACACACTCACTCACACACACACACACACACCTGAACTCTCTCTCTCTCACACACACACACACACACCTGAACTCATAAAGAGCAATGTAACCTTTGGATACCTGAACAAAATGTTTTAATATTTCCATGGATTTCTGAATCTCACAGGCATATTTTGTTTAGTAAATGTCGGTATTCATGTAGTTTCTTATTCACAATTCTGGGCATTAGATTTTTTTGTAAAATAGAAGTTTTCAAAGCTCACATTTCTTTGACTGATTTATTCACATCAATAAATTATTTTGAAATTATGTCCATCATAGTAAAGATTTATTCAAAGGAGGAAAAGACATGTGTAATGAACATTAGAGTTGTGGTTGATGTAATTCATTGGAAATTGCTTTATAACAAAGAAGCATGTAAAATCACAGTGTTAAATTTTAACATGATTTGACATAAGTCTAATACGGAAAGTAATGAAACTGACAGCTAAGTAAGTTCTGAAGCAAATTCTGACACAAATCTTTGTCTGCTCCTCCCCCTTTACATTTCAGCTATGCAGTAGATAAAGGAGATTTAAAAGGAAAAAAGTTTTAAATCATTTATGTACAAACTATAAAAGCTTAAAGAGTACAAGTACCATTCATTCCCAAAGGAAAAACTTTCTAAAAGCATAGTGTGTGTGTGTGTGTGCATGTATCTGTGTGTTCATGTGTATTTACTGACCAGTGAAAATAACTGCGGAAGAAAACCTTTAGAGACAACAAAATAAATGAAAGGAAGTTATGAAGACATTCATTAAACCAGAAAGATCAAAAAAGTTTCCTAATGACAATTCAGATGTGATTTGGAAACAGGCATATTGAAAATCTTTCTACCAAAGATAACTTACCAGTAGTTTCAATTTTAAATGGAAATATAATTATTTTCCTTCAAAACTACTCTGGTAAAATTTATGACTGCACAAGTAGAAATTCAGCATGCAAAGGTCATTTGCTAGTAATGCAGGATAATTTAGAAACTCTCCCACCAAACTAGGCTGCAAGGTCTTCTCTTACCTTGTTCAGGAACACTGATGGAGTCTGAAAATGAATCATATTGAGTCATAGAACAATTCAAGATGCAGTATTTAGCTACTCTGTGGCAACATTAAAAGATCCCTAGTGCCTTAAATAGATGTCACTATCCACTCTTCACCTGAATAATACATACACACAGTCTATGTCTGTGTGTGTGTGTGTGTGTGTGTGTGTGTGAAAAGAAACCCAACAATTCCCTTTACAAACTCAACATCTGCTAGGGGCATCTAGGTAGCACAGTGAATAGAGCACCCCAGCCCTGGAGTCAGGAGGACCTGAGTTCAGAATCTGGTCTCAGACATTTGACACTTAACTACCTGTGTGACCTTGGGCAAGTCATTTAAATCCAATTGCTTTGCCTTCCCCCCTCAAAACAAATAAACAACAACAACAACAACAACAACAAAATAAAGTCAACATTTGATTTAAGTAAATTATTTCAAATGGACCTTGGCTATGATTAAAGATACGGTTATATAACATGGAAAATGTACCAAGTCAGAGAGATAAAAGAAACAGCTTTACATCTCTTAGTATTGAATCTTCTCATTTCACCCTTTTACTACTCACTTCTTGCTGCCCAAGATATCTGTTTTCTTAACCTATGGATTGTTCAATCCATTTGTGACCCTAGGGGAAGGCAATTGTCCCATTCCCTGTTGCTTTACAACTTGTTTCTTCCCTAGATGATATAAGACTATTGATCAATAATCAAAGTCTAACTATTATGCCACTTGTCATTTTTCTCTAAAGAAACATTTCCCATATCCAGTTTAAAAGACATTTTAAAATAGCCTTTAAGAAGTGATACTGACAGTGAAAATCAAGCATTACAACTGGCAGATATTTTGATGTACATGAGTCTTTTGTCAACCTTCTGACACCTTGAAGAAAACTGTTTTCTTAACCTATTCATCAGACTGAACCTGACATAAGAGAGGAGAGAGGGGGGGGGAGGAGGGAGGGAGGGAGGGAGGAAGAAAGAAAGAAAGAAAGAAAGAAAGAAAGAAAGAAAGAAAGAAAGAAAGAAAGAAAGAAAGAAAGAAAGAAAGAAA
>JAQQSW010023868.1:0-10193 GCA_028646575.1 Pseudocheirus occidentalis
CACCAGTCAAGACCACGATCCAGATCCAGGCTGCTCAACGCAAGAGCTCTTGGCCCTGCTATCTGCAGGCTGAGGGCTCTGAAGCAGCCCAGTGGAGGCTGCTGCTGCTCTCAGCCGTTCCTGCTGCCACAGCCGCCTCCCACTGCTTCCTTGCCCTGGGAGCAGTTTGGCCGGACCCGCTCTTCCCCAAATTTGGCAAAATCCACTGACCATTCTCTTAGCCTTTTTTTTTCTTATGGCCTGATAAATGTGGTAACTGTGCCTCCAGTGCAGGCGATCTGCTCTCCTATAGACTGGGCTCCGCCTGACTGCCCCAGGGCGTGACCCGTCCCAGGTTTCGGCCACGGCTCCCAGACTGCTGCGAAGAGCCCCACCTGTTGAGCTGCCTGTAGCAACAGATGTGTTTTCTGTCTTTTGGAGAGTTTTGGAGCTTGAAAATCTGTTTAGAGTCCCATTTTATGAGTTTTTAGCGTGTTTGTGTGGGAGCTGTGGTGCTTTGCTGCTTCTATGCCGCCATCTTGGCTCCGCCCCTCAGGATCATGTCTTCTTGAGAGACAATGCTGTTCTATTAGACATTTGTCTAATGGGTTTCTTTGGACAAAAGTATACAATATGTCTTTCTATTGCTATGTTCTGGTCATGAGTCACATTCCATTAATTCTCTGTGATGCCTGTGGGAAGTTTTATCTTACTTGCTTCATGTGAATACCTCCAGCTTACTTTATTACTCATACTCTGCACATTTTTATTAGAGATACAAGGATGGAAGCTTTTGTTACTTTCTCTCTTCATTTTCCCCCTTTCCTTTTGGGCAGAGGCAGAGTAGGAGAATATAAGCTGAGTGATTTAGCGATAATATGGGCAGAGCACCTTTCTTAGAAACCCACCATGTTTTCTTAATTCTGACCTCTCTTGGTTCTCCTCCTGTCAGCCTGTTCTTCCTCAGCCTCCTAAGCTGGATACACACACACACACACACACACACATACATGTAACTTTCATTATTCCAGGTGTCCCCTAAGGCTCCATCCTGGACCCTCTTCTTTTCTCTCCTTACTTTCTCATTATGTGACATCATCATGGATACAATTTTCATCTCCATGTAGGTGATTCCCACTCTTTACATCCAACTTTTATCTCTCTTTGGCGCTTCAGTCTTGCACCATCAACCATCCATTAGACATTTTGAGCTAGATGTGCTGTAGACATCTTAAACTCAACATGTCCCAAAACAGAACTCATTATCCTTTAGCCCAAATTTAACCATCTACTGAATTTTTCTGTAATCCTCCTTTCAATAACTCAGGTATACAACCTCAGCCTTATCCCCAATTTCTCCCTCTTGCTCATCCTAAATATCCAAACCACTGCCCAATCTTGTTGTTTTGATTTACACAAAATCTCCCATGTTTATCTCCTTCTTTCTCCATGCAGTCATCACCACAGTATTATCACTGGTCTATTGCATTTGCCTCTTAATTGGTTTCCTTGCCTCATATCTATTCCCACTCCAATCCATTCTCCACATATTTGCCAAAACGATTTTCCTGAAGTGTAGATCTGATTATGTCATTCTCCTACTTAGCAAACTCTAGGGATTCTTTACTACCTTAAGGATAAACTATAAACTCCTCTATTTCCTCTATTTCTATTTCTTCAGAGTCTAGACTTTTCCTACTTTCCTAGTATTTTTACATATTACTCTCTATAAAATGCTTTATGGTCTAGCTATATAATCCCATTTGCCATTTTTTTTTCATTCAAGACATACCATTTTTGATCTCCATGTTTTTGTGGATGTCCCTCATACCTGGCGTGTTCTCCCTTCTCACTGTTCCCTCTTAGAATCTGGGACTTTTTTTAAGACTCAGCTCAAATGTCATCTTCCACAAGAGGCTTTTCTTAGTCTTCCCAGCTGCTAGTGACTTCCTGTCTAAGGTTATCTACTCTGTTTGTATCCTTTTTTTTTAAATACAAAGAGTTTATTGCTTATAAAAATAAGTTATTTAACAATGTAGATTTCTGGCACCATGTGTGAAGTTTTCATTAAAATGTCAATAGCTCCTGAAAATGACTTACAAGACTGATCCAGAGGGCTGAGCTCACCACTAACAAACAGAACACTTTACACCCCAGTGTTACTTTCTTATATTATGTACACAAAAAGTCCTCTTTTCCTTCTGTGCGCCAGGTGAAGTATAAAATTAGTCTGTGTCAACCACAGAGACAACCTGGTATCCAACAGCACTGGTTCAGCCTTAATACACAGCAAAACACTGTTTACTAAAGGAAAAGAGTGAATACTCTTTTCCTTTAGTAAACAGAGAGTTAACTACTGAGCCATCAATATTGTCTAGGCAGATCTGGAAAAGTTTTGGGTGCTGGGTTTATTTTTCCACCTGCTTGTCATCCCGAGGGTCTGAAAGCAGGGCTGGGTAAGGTTACTGTCTGCAGGTGTCATGGAAGGCTTTGAGGGTTCGGAAATGCCTCCCTCCATGTGGGAGGAAGGCCATCTTGCAAAAACATTCTGCAGTGCTGTCATGGAGCATGGAACAGCTTTATGTAACTTCTTAACCAGATCATGAAGGACCTCACCACAACATCTGGCATCTGGGGCAACTGATAGTGGAGGAGGGCAGTGGGGGCATGAACCTTTTAGAACACCTGATAGTTGGACTTAGACCTTATGTCAAGCTTTCTGCTTCTGTGTATACACTTTTATTGTGTCCTTTCACAATTGTTCAATCAATGAAGGGACTCCTCATGACCACAGTGACTTTCAGTACCTTTCCTAAAATAACCAAAAGCATAGCAGATATTCCATTGGGACTGGACAAATGAACAGACATTTCAGGGAACATCGTATCAATGCGGCTGATTGCATCATCAGCATACTAGGGTGGTAAAACAAGGGTTGTAGGCTGAGCTTTAGGTATCCATTTTGTAGATACTCCCATCTGGTTGGCAGATCATTTCAGAGAGACCAGAAGCTAGACTTTCATGGTATTGCAACTTACTCGACCACTTATATATGCTCAAAAAAAGTGGCATAGAGAGGAGTCCTGTCCTGATCAGGATTTAGGCTTAACAATCCACTGTTGGATTGGAGAAGGTGGTTCTCAGATGGCTTACCTACCAAGTTACTCAGATGCTCCAGTTCATTGAGATCCTGATTGATGGAGTGCAGGTGGTCCTGGAAGTGGGTGATAAAGGCCTTCTCTTGGCATTCGGTGATAAAGGCCTTCTCTTGGCATTCCAGCTATGACTTGTTCCACATGGCATCCTTCAGGCAGTGGAATACCTGGCTCATGTTGGAGTGCAGTGCCTGGATGATGCCAATGGTCTGAGTGAAGGCCCCCAGATTCACCCCAATGTTCAACAATGTCTACCACAGTGAAAGCTAGCAGGTTGGGGCTTCCACTCGCCTAGTCAGCTGCCAGGGCAATACCTACTCTGTTTGTATCTTGTAAATGCTCATTTATGTACATGTTGTCTCCTCTGTTAGAATGTAAATTCCCTGAGGGCAGAGATAGATTTCACCTTTTCCTTGTATCCCCAATGCTTATAGTAAATGCTTAATAATGCTTATTGATTGCTGTAATTATAACTTCTTGACCAGCTGAGAGTGAGCCTAGGATTGTTTAGTATTCTTCTGGGTCTCCTTTAGCAGGCTGTTGACTTGCTTTTCATGAATTTCTTGCATCATTCTCACTTCTCTTCCCAATTTTTCCTCTACTTCTCTTACTTGATTTTTAAAATCCTTCTTGAGCTCCTCCATGGCCTGTAATCAATTCATACTTTTCTTGGAAGCTTTTGATGCAGAGTTCTGACTTCATTGTCTTCCTCCCATTCTGTGCTTTGATCCTTTTTGTCCCCAAAACAGGATTCTATGGTCTGCTTTTGTTTCCTCTGCTTGCTCATATTGCTAGCAAATTACTTGACTTTTGAGCTCTTTGCCACAGTAGAACTCTGCTTCCAGAATGGAGAGAGCTTTGTCTCAAATTGCTGGGGTTTTTGCAGCTGCCAGAGCTATTAGACGGGTGCCCCCTCTACAGCTCCCACAAGCTTTGGCATACTGGCCACACACCCCAGGACCACTACCCAAGACTGTGATCCAGATCCAAGCAGGTTAAAGCAAGAGCAATTACCCTCTGAATGATCACTTGGTCCCCTTACAATATGCAGGCCAGGAGCTTTGGAAACAGCCACAAGGCAGCAGCTGCAGTTGCTGCCATGCCTCTGCCACCTCTTACCCCAGGAGACAGGGGCTGGACCGTGCTCTTCTGTCCCCCTGTTTCAACAGAGTGTCACACTGACCTTTTGTCTTATCTTTGGCATTTATGGGTTGAGAAGTCTGGAAACTGCCACAGCTGCTGGTGATTCACTCTCCTGAAGTCTGCTCTGGCCGCTGCTGGTGGGGGCTGCCCTGGGGCCAGGAACCATGCAGCTCATGCAGGACTGTGCTCAGCTCCCACCTTAGTGAGTTAGACCCTCCCGCTCAGCCTTTCAGGTTGCCTTTGGTGGGAGATTTGTTTCTCCCTGTCACGTTGTGGATTCTGTAGCTCTAAAATTTGCTTAGGGTCATTTTTCTTGCATGTAGTGAAAGTGACTGGAGTGGGAGCACAGACCCAGTTTGCGCTTCTACTCTGCCATCTTGGCTCTGCCCCCATGTGAGCCTGGGGCTGTAGAATGGACAAATGAACTTAACTCAAAGTAACCATGCAAACAAATTCCAGATTGTAATAGAAGTACTCCAAGGTGAGGGATGCGTTTCTTTACTGGTGCCGTGATAGATCAGGATGCTCTTTGGCTACAGGGAATCATGAAGCTAGATAGGCTTAGTGAACTATAGTTATACCAAATGAATGAATGGATGAAAAAGCATTAAACATTTTCTGTGTGCCAAACACCGTGCTTAGCTCTGGCAAATATGAAGGGAGATATTCTTTGCCCTCCTGGAAATTACATTCTAATAAGAACTGAATCAACCTTGGTACTCATACCTTATCAGTATCCTCTCACCTTCTGATTGGAGGGCAGAACTACGAGGCCCAAAACCTCCAGGAAGGGGCCCAGGCCAGTCATCTCTTCATTTCCCACAATGCTTCACTCCAGTGGACTTCTCTATTATGACACCCTTGAGTCCCTCCTGCCTCTTTGAGGGCAGAGACTGTGTGTGTGTGTGTGTGTGTGTATGTGTGTGTGTATTTGTATTTCTAGCATTTGGCATACTGCCTGGACCATAGTAGATGCACAGGAAGCTGAGGAGGAATAGGTTGACAGTTAGGAGAACAAAGAGAGGTCAGAGTTAAGAAAACATGGTGGGTTTCTAATATAGGTAGTCTACCCATATTACTACTAAATCACTCAGCTTATATATCTCCTCTGCCTCTGCCCAAAAGGAAAGGGAATAAAAATGAATAACTGTTGTATTTTCATTTCCAACAATCCTACTTTGTACAGTGCCGTACTAGCAATTCTAACCTCTGGGACAGGCAGCACCAAATAGATCCTCAAATTAGCTTTATCATTCTTGATGTGAAAATAATACAAAAAGTAAGTAAGACAAACTTAGTTGGCCAAGGGGGAGACAAATTAGTCTTTATGGTAGCATCTGCTGCTGATGGCACAAATGCTAAATTTTTGTGCCCTTTGAATTTCAACAACCTGGGACAAAGTCACCATGGTTCTATTCTAGTTATGTGTTTTTTACATTCTTTCTGAACTTGTATATTTTCTTTACTCTTCTAAATAAACCCTAGAAAGTCCACTCTTCTGCTCTAGAACACATGGAGGTGAAGAGAGAAGGAAAGAGGGAGTAAATGCCAGACTTAGGCACACAGTTATGATTATAGTGCCAGAAGAAGGAGGAAAGGAAATTTTAAGGATCTAGTTCAAAAGAACATGAAACCAGGGAGCTAAGTAGGCTCAATTATCAAGAAAGTCAGGACACAGTGCTTTGTGTTAGGGTTCAATGATCAGGGATACTTAGATAAATTACTGAAAGATGAAAAGTCTGAGAACAAAGTCACTGGTTGCTCAGGCTGGTTCTGATAAAAACAAGTACCTGAGAAGCTGAGTCATAATGCTGAAGTTTAAGGTCCAGAGACAGACCTTTTATATTTTTTTCATCACCCTCAAATCAGCTATTACCCTTCTTAGGCACACCAGCTGTTTGTATAGGACACGGTGAGATGTAGATGCCCAAGACCCAAGCTTTATTTGCACTTCCCTGTCCTTTGGGAGGGAAAGATACAGCCCTATTGCTTACAGAGACAGGGATGTTTGGAGCCAGTAGCCCACTCAGGACCCCTTTTCTGCCTAAAGGAGGGACACAAAAGGTGTGGCAAAGTGCTGCTACTCCCCTGGGGAATGAACATGCCTCTACAGTATGCTTTATACTTGAAGTACTGTTACAGAAATCATCTCGTTTGATTGTCACCTCCTATAGCAGAAGTACCAACTGTATGTTGTTGGTTCCCCTCTCTGGACACTGGTTTTTTCATCTTCAAAATGAAGAGATTGGACTAGATTTCTAAGGTCCTTTATATACGTTGGACAAATGAGGAAGCTGAGACCCCAGGTCACACATTGAATTAGTCCTGGCAAAGTTAGGATCAGAGCTAGGTCTTGGTATTCAGTCCTATGGTCTCTCCATCCTATGGTTGAAATTCCAAGTCTGAAAGTTTGGCCTTTGTGGGGACGGTTATGTCAGACCCCTGTGTTTTGAGGAAAGCCACTATTGGATTATTAGGTAGGAAGAGGTGTCTAATGGCCTGAATGAACTAGTTGGGCAGGGGTGTTGCCTGTGTTTTTGTGACTTGAACTGTTTTTAGACCCTGGGTGCTTAATAACAATAGATGATATGAACAGAAATTGTGCTGGTTTATTTCTGGGTCAGACTGGGATCCTACTAATACTTGTATAATTTGCCTGTGCCAGAGAGGTGAATTTTCCTGAAAGTCACAGAGCCCTTGGAGGTTGGTGGGAAAGGCAAAGCTAAGGCCAGCCCCTGACCCCTACTAAAAAAGCTAGCTAAAGCTTTATGTAGTTGGGACCAGATATTTGGCTCTACCTAGAAGTACTATTTGGTCTGGGGTTAATCTAAAGAGTCTGTCTCTATTTGGTGTTAGAACTCAGTTTTTGCCAAGAAGTATGGATTAGTCTGTGAGTAGAAATTTGAGTAAGTCTGAATTTGGGATTAGAGATCAGTCTGGGGAGACGTGGTTCAAAGTTTAACCTTTATTATTTATCGGGGGTCAGTGTATGCCTGGAATTAGGGCTCAGCCTGTGACTAGGATTCAGAATCAGTGGTCAGGGTTAGCATTCGGTCTGTTGCCATGATGATGAGTTTTTCCGTAGGCAAATTTATGGTCTGGTCTAGGTTTTCGTCAGGGTCCAATTATGGTAAGGATCAGAGATAGAGTTAGAGGCATTTAGGGTTAGGGTTAGGGTTAGGGTTCCACCTAAGGCTAGAGGCTATACTCAGTTTTCTCAGCATGGGGCTGGGTGAACTGAAGGGGGAGAGGGAGGGTATTTATCACAATGACTGCTTTATGGAAAGGCACCATGGTTCAATGGAAAGAACAAAAAATTTGGGGTCAGGGAGCAGTGATCAAATTCTAGCTCAGCTAATTAGTACTTATGTGACTTTAGGTATGGAGGCAGCTAAGTGATGCAGTGGATAGAACACTGGGCTTGGAATGATTAGGAAGACTCCTCTTGCTGAGTTCAAATACAGCCTCAGACCTTTCTTAGCTATAACCCTGGGCAAGTTACATAACCCCGTTTGCCTCACTTTCCTAATCTATAAAATAAGCTGGAGAAGGAAATGCCAAACTACTCCAGTATCTTTGCTAAGAAAAGTTGAAATGGGTTCCTGATGAGTTGGACATGGCTGTATAACAACAATGACCCTAGTCTCTTAAGCACTCTGGTCCTCAGTTTCCTAACCTGTAAAATGAAGAATTGAATGGAAATGTTTTTACAGGCCCCTTCCTGCTATAAATCTATGATCCTAAGATCTTGGAAAATTAAGGTTTATTCTGAGTCACCAGCACTTTGCTAGATGTATAACCAGACTAAAGTTCTCAGATATGGAAGAGGCTTTGATGTTAATAAATTGGAGTCTTAATTCACTGGGGAAAAGTGGTAAGTGATTCAGGTTAATTTTTCCAACAGAAGGGATGGTTACGTTTGTTCTCTTGTTGCCATGAAGCAGATAGCTCTCCTGGGATAAATAATTAGGGATATAATCATCTTAATCACCATAATGAGCTGTCTCTCATGAATGGAGATGACCCTCCTGACTTTGTGAGTATGACAGAGGTTCTTAGCTGTGACTAGAGCAGTGGGGATGAGCTATGCCAAGAAATTCTGAGTTACATCCTTGGTTCCCCTTGGTACTAATGGTACATTGATGAGATGGCTGATGGGGAAGGAGTTCAGCCTGTGCTTAGGGCTTGGGACTTAGTTCCAATTATGGACTAATACAACCCAATTAGGGTATAGTCTGTGACTAAGGTTGTATCTCAATATAAGTCTAGATTCTAGAAATATGGGTCAGTTCATGAGCAGGCAGATAGCCCAGATCTCTATATTCTTGGCACTTAGCACAGTGCCTGGCTATAGTAGGTGCTTACTAAACATTTATTGGTTGATTGGTGGTACTATCTATTTAATTCTCTGGTCAATTCTTAGCCTCCCTGACTATGACATTAGAGATGAGGTCTCTATGCCTGAGTAAGAAACCATAGCTATACAATGACGAGGAAAATCTCTGGAGGTGGGGGTGGGGGAGAACTTGGTAAAACTTGGGAATGCCACGTCTAATGGTGGCACAGCCTCTCTGGAGCACCATCAATGCTCCTATCCTTCTTTCTACAGTAGCCTAAAGACCATTGCACACAAGGCTTTGACAACTGAAACCAGATTGTATTTCCCCCTTCCCTTTACTCCCAGTGATTGAGACATGGTTTTATTCATGTTCCTCTAGCAACTGAGACCCAAATGTATTGTTTGCTCAGAATGTTACACCAGAGGCAAGATACAAGTACAGTGGAAAGAATGTTGGGTTTGGAGTCTGAGGGAGGGCTTCTAATCCTGGCTCGATACCTACCACCTGTGTGATCTTAGGCAAATCATTTAACCTTTTGGGGCCTCAGTTTAGTTAGTTATCTGTAAAAAAAAGGGTGGTTAGACTAGATGAACTCTAAAGTGCCTTTTGTCCCTAAATGTATGATCCTATGTGTTTTCTTTTCTTGCCTTTCTTGTCCCTTCTCCCTGTTGTAAATCTAGAGTTTCTATCTCAGAAAAATTCTTTTACTGCAGCTGCCACATAATTAAACTGTTTGTTGACTCAAAACAAAAACACTTGCATTTTACCTCTTTCCTGTCTTTGAAGAAGTAGTGGACTAAGGGGATGAAATATTACACACACTGTCAGACTTGATTTCTTTAAAAAAAAATTCTTTTTGCTAGAAATGGTTCACTGGGTGGGGGAAGGGATAGATTCAGAAATGAAGGTTATGCAAAAAATAACACATCAATAAATATTTTAAAAAATGAAACCCTGGCATTTCACATTGCAAATGTTAATGGGCTGATTTGCATGTGAATACATTATAGGGCTTGGACCCTCCTTTGTGTGACTTAGAATACATCGAGTTGTTGTTAAATAGTTTCTGTTGTGTCTGACTTTTCAGGGCTCCATCTGTGGTTTTCTTGGCAAAGATACTGGAGTTGTTTGTCATTTCGTCCTCCAGCTCATTGTATAAATGAAGAAATTGAGGCAAGTGGGGTTAAGTAACTTGTCCAGGGTCATACAGTTAGTAAGCGTCTGAGGCTGGATTCAAACTCAGAAAGATTAGCCTTCCTGATGCCAGGACTAGCACTCTCTCCACTTGTAACGCCAATCAGCAGTAGATTTCTGAGAGAATGCTACTGTGAGGAGCTTTTAAGATTTGGATTACATGGTATTAGTGAACACTCTGTCTATTCCATTACAAATCTTTGTTCAGTACAATGTTCACAGTTTCAACAGTTCACAATATTATATACAATCTTCAGAACAAGGAAAGTCTCTATATTATATCTTATTTCAGAAAGACACAATATTTAGAACAAGGAACAAAAGAAGAATCAGCTGGTTTCCCTAAGGGAGAAACCAGCTTAACACTTAAAGATTCAATCAA
>JAQQSW010023869.1:0-10193 GCA_028646575.1 Pseudocheirus occidentalis
CCCAATCTCTCTCCCCTCTCCTTCCCCCTCCCCTTTCCTTACCCCTCCCATTTTCTTTTCCCCTCCCCTTCTCTTTTCCCCTCTCCTCTCTCTTTCCTTTTCTCTTCCTTATTGCCCTGTGTTACTGCACCCCTCCCCATGTCCTCAACCCTTCTGATTCCCTGTGGGCCAGTGGCAGGGTGTGTGCTTTCAGGGATTTTCAGTAGTGCTGGGTAACTGCCGATCTTTCTCCTAGCTCCATACACTATTTTTTCCCTCTTTTTACCATTCCTAAAATATGTATAATGTAATGTAATATAATATAACATAACATAGTATAATGTAATTTATATTATAACAGTGTAATATATCACATATATATTCTATAACAATATCATAATAAATTATAATCATGTAATTATAATAATATATAATTATAATAAACATGGTATAATATAGTATAATTTAATATGTTCCTATAATATATGAAGCCTAATCAGTGAGTGGGTATTGTCTCACTCAGAATAAGAACCTGAAAAGATCTTAGCTTTAAAAGGCCAGGGTCTCCCATTGTATCCTGATCTATATCTGGCCACTGGACCCAGATGGCTCTGGAGGAGAAAGTGAGGCTGGTGACTTTGCCCAGTCCTCCCTCTTTTAAGTCCAGTTCAGTTGCAAGTCATGTCATCGTCTCCCTGATGTCATGGTCCTTTTTGAGAACTTGCCCTAGAGCACCTCTTCAAAATCTTGCCAACTGTGGCATGCCACACCAGGAAGATTGGAAACGTGCCAGTGACTGGCTGGCTCTAAGTCTCTGAAGTCAAAGAGCTAAAAGCTGGAGTAGAACTTGCCCAGAGTGGGATGGTGTGAGAGTTCAGCATCTTAGGGCATAGTCTATATCCATAAGCAGTGCCCCAAGTAGCCAATCCCTGAACCACTGTCAGAAAGAGCCCTTAGACGACTGGAGACAAGAAAATGCAATATCAACTTTTCAAGGAGCTATCAACTTTCCAAGCTAGCTCAGTTTGCATCTTCTACAGAATTCTAGAATTATTATGTATGTTCTGAGCATTTAGCAATTACTGCTTCCTGTCTAGGGGCCAGCACATATGGTTAGTTAGTTAGAAATCATAGAATTTAGAGTTGCAAGGAGTGTTAGAGGTCCACTAATGCAGCCCCTTTGTTTTCATGCCATGCTAACTTCCTTTCCTTGTTTTTCCCCCAGGAGCATGACCTAGACTCTCTATAACCATAGCATATTTGGATTCCAATCAGCCATTCAACAGGAGCTCTTGTGATGGCCTGTGGAAAAGCTACAGAGAGAGATGTGTGCTGGAGAGTTCAGTTAGATGGCTTGGCAGCTAGTTGAGTAACTAGTGTCGATCAGCAGATTAACTGCCAGCTTTGGGTCTCGTGCCACAGG
Source organism: Pseudocheirus occidentalis (assembly GCA_028646575.1). Classification (NCBI taxonomy): domain Eukaryota; kingdom Metazoa; phylum Chordata; class Mammalia; order Diprotodontia; family Pseudocheiridae; genus Pseudocheirus; species Pseudocheirus occidentalis. The sequence goes on from JAQQSW010023869.1 coordinate 1,403, forward strand.
GCTCTGTCCTCAGCCCTTCTCTGTGGGACGTTTTTATGAATGCAGGGAGGCATGAAAGGCATGTTGGTCCAACTGGCAAGTCATAACCAGAGCTGAGAGGGATAGCCATGAAGAACTTCAGGTGACTGAATGATAACACAAGAAGGCCTCGACAGGCCTGGGTGTTGACCCAGACACAGTAGCACTGCATGCCAAGTGTTGGCCTGAGGTTTAAAAAGAGAAATCAGCTGTCTCCTTTGAGGAGGGAGGGACCTGTGTCCTTGCAGGCTGCATCACAAAGACTCGAGGGTTTTCTTAAGACTGCCACAAGCTCCAGATGTATCCATGGCATGAGATAGATGACAGCCCAGACCACCTTTTGTGATCTCAGGCCCCATTAGTAGAAGTGTGGTGTCTGTAGAATATGTGTGTCTGGATGTTCAGGGCAGGTGGTTTCCTATTAGGAGAGAGAGCACCATGTGTGGACATCCTAGGGCAAGAGGCCCAGACCCTCTTGATTGTTTTCCTTCTCCTTTCCTTTCCTCCTTCTCCTCCTCCTCTTCAACACACTGTCTGCATTTGAACATGAGGGGGTCTTCCTCTACTGGTCAGGAGAAGGCTGGCATGGGAAATGCCATGGTACATTTTGAACTGGGGCCCCTTTTCCCAGGTAGAACTATGAACTATCTGATGTCTCCAGGAGCTTCAGGTCTCCTGCTCTGGAATCTTCTGAGTCATTGAAACACAGACACTTGTCTGTGCCAGTTACTTGAAATGTTGAAATAGAGAGCAGAATTTGGCTAAGAAAGAACAGTTGGTCATTAGAGCCCAATGACCACCTAGTTGATGTGGTCACTGGTCTCATCAGTCTTAGAAGAATTGACCAATTACACTCATTTCGTTCCCTCACCCAGGGGGAATCAATCAGCTCTCCCCACCAGACACTTCACCAGGACCAGAGAGATGGAAGCTGGTCCAAGGATTTCAGGTGAGGGTAAAGGGGTAAGAGGAGCCAAGGGGCCTCCTGGGAAAGCCCCTAAATGGAGAGAGATTTTAAAGAGTGAAAATGTAGCCCCTGGCAGGGGTTTGTGGGGGCAGGGGGAGAGAAAATATAAGGGGTGAGGGAGTTCAAGAGAAGAGGAGGCTGGGGAAGGGGAGAGGTTTGCAAAATGGCCCAGGCCTCTTTCCCTAAGAACTTGGGGAGATGACTATATCCTGCTTAAGACTTCCTGTCTGTGATCACCTGAGAGCACCTGGCCCCCACACTACTCTCACTGGAATGGTCAAAACCTTAAGCTGAGGTCAAATGGGGCCTCATTTGGTAGCAGATAGGTGTGACTGACTGTGTGGGTTTTAGAGGATGGACCTTTTCAGGGATGTCTTGGGGAAATGGGGTTAGAGGAGATGGAAGAGACCATTTGGGGCTGGACTACTAACTGATAGTATAAGAGATTGCATGGAACCCTGGGGCATTTGGAACCACCTGTTGAGTTCTGGACTCTGGGCACCAGTCTGGGAAGAGCTTTAATTTTTTTCTCTGACCAGTCAGTGATCAGGGCCAATTAAAGGCAGTGAGGGTAAACTGAGGCTTGGGGAACTTGCTCCAATCAAAGCCCCTGGGCCTTTGCTCACTCACCAGATCCTGTCCTTAATATCATGGTGGATGTTGTCATTGTCTGCCGATCATTCTCATCCTCCAGTAGCCATCAACTTGTTGTACAATATTGGATTTGTATGATCTGCCATCCCAAGTTACCCATACTGCCTTGAGTGCCTCTATTTCCACTTCCCCTGTTGTTCCTTGCAGTGGGTCCCATATATGAGAATAGAGGCTAATCCTTTTTCTGTGTACCTTACAAGCAAGTCTTCCTCCCTAGTTCTCTATTGGTTCCTATTGGCTCTTGTTTTGGGGTCTTTTAAAGAGACTTTGTTTCTCTGTCTCACCCAGGCTGGAAGTGTTGCAGCTACTTGGAGGTTGATCTGAATACTGACTGGCATTAACCTGCTCAGTTTTTCCAAGCAGTGCTGGTTCACCCCTTTAATTTGGGCAGCCTGGTGGCCCTCTCCTCCCAGGGCTTGCTGATATTTGTGCCAGACAATGTAGACACCTGGTCTGCCTCAGAACTCCTGAGCTCAAGTGATCTTCTTTAGCAGCATGGTCTCCAGGCACGTGCCACCACACCCAGTTTTATGTTCCTGTAGATTTGTAAGTCTGGGGCCTCTGCCGTCTCTAGCATAGGTAGTTTGCCCCAACTCAAGTGATTATGCCTTCCTGATCTGGGAGCTCTCTCCATTTGTATCTGACTGAATGACTATGGGAAGGAAAAACAAGGAAGTATTCAGTCTCTCTGTGTTCTCATTCAGTAAGGACATGGTATGGTGAACAGGACTCTGGCTGTGGAGTTGCAGAACCTGGGTTCAGATCCTACTTCTGATGATTACTGTCTATATGTGGCCTTGGGCAAGTCGCTTTTGCTATGTAGGCCTGTTTCCTTAGCTGTAACATCACAACTTTGGGCTAAGTGGCCTTTGAGAGGTCTTCCAAGCTTCAAATCTATGTTCTATAACAGCTGTTCTCAACCTGTGGGTTGCAACACCTTTGGGGCTTGAACAACCCTTTCACAGGGGTCACCTAAGACCATCAGAAAATACATATTTCTGATGGTCTTAGGAACCAAGACACAGGCTCCTCTACCTGTCTCTAGGCGTGTCCACCCACATGCAAATATGCCCACATACAAGAATTAAGGGATCTTGGCATTAGGAAGGTTGAGAACCACTGCTCTATAATCTATGGAATCCCAGAATTCCAAATTAATTGTCTGTGATCTTAGTGAAAGTAACGGTTGGGAGAGGAGTAAATGGACCCAAATTAGTTTGTGATAGACTGAGAGAGAGAATTGGTCTTGCAGGAAGCTGAGACAGTGACTAGAGAGTATATTCAAAGAGCCTGGGGGATATGGATCCGAGCCAAAATCAAAATGAGAAATTATGACGATGAAGAATAAATGAATTTCAATGAACTGATTCTGAGACAGGAAATAAGAACCAGGAGGGCAATATTTGCTATGGTGACAATAAAATGTCAATTAAAAAAATTACACAGCAACAGAGCTCAAATTAATGATGACTAATAGGCCCAGAGAACAGTTGAAACAAGCATCCCTCCACTGGCTAGAGAGAGGTAGGGAGCTATGGGTACAGAGTGGTATGCTTGCTGTCAAAGATAGCCAAACTTTTCTTTTATACAAGGAGGAAAGGCAGAAAGCAGACATGTGGGGAAATGGTTGTTCTCTAAAATCCAAAAGGCCTTAAGAAAACTTGAAATAATAATGTAAAATACTTTTCTTAATTCTGTTTCTTTTGTGGCCTTTATGGGTAAGTTTTAAATGAAGCCCTGATTGCCATTAACCTTAACTATGAGAATAATAAAACGATTTTTTTTACCTTGGCTCTGGCAAAAATGTAGAAGGTTTGACTTTGAATTCATTCTCCCCTAATTTCCTTTAGTCTAGACCTGGCAGTCCATTGATAAGACTTGAGGGGGAAAAAGAAATGAATCTTTTGTTTCCTCTAACTTATGGCTGTGAACTCAAAAGCAGAAACCATTACTGTGGATTCCCACAACTGCCAGTTGACAGGAAAAAGGTTGAGAATCCCTGCTTTAGCCTGTATTCCTCATAGAGGTCAGGACATCTCCACCCAGCAGAGGATGATTCAGGGAGACAAAAGCCCCCTTGATCCCTGATTCTGCTATTGGAGGGGGGCTACACCAACCTGGAGCTTGGCTTCCACAGTGCTCACAGTGTGTGTGTGTCCAATAGAGGAGGCAGAGATTGGGGGAGTGACTCTTGTCTTTGGAGTCTCACCCTGTGGTTTCTGATAACCCTTCTTCCTCCAGCCAGCAAACAGGCTGCCCGAGAGGATAGGCAGGGGTCTGACTCAGAAGGAAGACGGAGGAAGAAGAGGAAGAAATATGAATGGATGGTGACTGAAGTGGAAGATACCCGGATCAAGATGAAGAGGAGAAGAGTGGCTGGCTTCAGGTCCAGAGACCTCACAGTCTTCTACCAACTTCTGAGTGAGTGGGGAGCCCTGTGGATGGAGGTGCTAACTCCAAGTCCCATGGAAATGGGAGAGAGTGCCCAGTGGGGGAGGTGAAAGGGCTCACGATGCCTCTGGGGCTCCCCCAGCTGCTGAGTGGGCTGGAGGATGGCCTCTGCCTCTCTATTGGTGGAACTGCCCCGGAGTGCACACATGACCCTGGGGACCCCTTAGGCTGCTCCTTTTTCAGACTCTTCAAGGAGGATCCAAGGGTGTGATTCCACTGTCCACGATTTCCCTGCAAAAGCTGCTTTTCTCCACTGTGAGGTGGAGGTGGGGATAGGGTTGGGGGAAGAGGGAGTCTCAGGTTCAAGCTGCCAGGAAACAGAGCTCTCTCAGCACCAGTGAAATGGGGACTGCTTGCCCTTTTTCTCCCCAGATGATCCAGTCATTGAACAATTCCTCAAGAGTGATGTGAAATACTATTCTGATGATGAGGTAGGTGCAGTCCTCGGGGTTAAACCAGTATCAAAAAAGGGAAGGTAGAGAAGGGAATCTGTGGCCCTGGGGAGCTTGGATCCCTCCTTCAGACCTGCTACTTTCTAAGGACAGTTAGCATTAGAACGTACCAATGCAGTCAGAGAGGTCTCAAGGCAAGGCGGAGAAGGCTGGGCCTCACAAGGCCCCCAAAGGGGCAAGGAGGGCCTTAAGAGTCTTTGTTGGCATGGGATTTGAAGTCAGACCCAGACAGGCAGATCCTGGGGCTGTGTCTGCAGAGCTGGGAATACCCAAGCCTTTGCCTACAGGCAGGAAGTCCTCCTTCATGGGACTCCATTTGTTCCTTACTGGGGCAGCTCAGTCCTTCTGGCATCACTGTCCCCTAAGCTCCTGTGCTTCCACAACCTACCCCCACCTAGTCCCCTCAGTAGACCTCCCTGATCATTCTGGCACCTGGAACGATCATTGTCATTCTGTGTGACATCTTGGTATGGATGGGAACCTGTCTCTGTGCTCTGACCTTTCCCTCTGCTTTGGTCAGAATCTCTTAGCTGTGTTGGCAAAATATTTTGGCCGCCTGGAATTCCCTTCAGAGTCTGACAGCGTGGTCCAGCCTTTCCTGGCACTGTGAGTACTGCTAATGGACTTGGAGGTGGCTGGACTTTTTGTTTTGTTTTGTTTAGGGGTAGAGTGGGGGAGGAGGAATAAAATTTTTCCTTCCAAGTCAAAGACTGTTGAGATCCCTGGGCCCCAAGATGGGTGAAACCAATACACTTCCTATGAGAGCCTCGAGCCTGTGGCATCTGTTGTCTCCAGGGTCTCCAGAACTTAGCCATCTGGGAAGATATAGTCCAGTCCTGCATCTGTGGACCTTGGACATGCAGGCCTTTGGGCCTTCCTTGGTTTGTCCACACTGCATCCTGCCCCTTTTTATTTCAGGGTGGACCTATGATTTCATGGGGGTAGGGCACTCCCAGTTTGGGGATTCTTTCTATACATGCAGGTTGGCAACCTTACCCCTCGAGGCTTCCCCCATGCCTCTGCCACCCCAGCCCCACACTTACACATGGCCATAAAGGGTTTCCTGTGGCACTGGGAGGTTCAGTGATTTGCTCGTGGACCTTCAGCCAGGGTGTGTCAAAGGCAGGGATCGATCCTAGGTCTTTCTGACTCCCAGGCCAGCACCCTTCCCACTAGGCCACACTACCTGGTCCTTTAAAGAGACCAGAAGGAGTACTGCTTTCTTCCTTCACAGCTAAGACTAGAAAGGCCACAGCTTGTCATAGCCAGCCTTAGTTAGTCTGCACAATAGGGAGGAAGTGAGATCTGGGATGTCTTCTGCTCTTTGTCTCTTTGCCACCCTATCCTGGGTCTGAGAGCCTGTTTATCTGCCTTCCTTGAAGAGAGAAGCAGCCTGTTGTATTCTGGGGTGACAGGCATTCTCTCCTGTTACAAAAGGCTCAGAGATGCTCAGCTTTGAGCTGGGCATTTGGTGGCATGATCAAGGGTGAGCATGGTGGAAAGAGGGAGGGCAGGAAGGACTGGATCAGAGTCTAGGGCCTGGCCTTTCTCCCCTTACTGTTTCTTCTTTCACTTGGGCAGGTGCTCTGCCTGTCAGCTGGACACGGTGAACCTGTCCTTCAGATGGCACGTCCTTCCTTCCACATTTGGAAATACTTGGTCCCAAGGAGACTTCAGGAGATTCTGGCCATTACAGATCGAATTTCTTAGTGCCATTGATTGGAGAGCATGGGTGAGGGAGGAAACCTACGAAGAGGTCAGTGATGACGGAAGTGAAACATCTGTTCTGCAGGAGCTTGAATAAAGAGCTGACAATGTGCTTCCATATTCTGCCCTGCCATCCAGGAGTTCATCGTCCAGGAAGTCTTTGTTCATACGTGCTCGATGAGCTAGAAAGTGATTTTCATTGCTCCATGTTGTTGTCTAAAGGCTAGAGCTTGTTGCCAGCCCATAAAAATGTGTCATCATTTGTTCAATAAACATATTAAGCCAGCAGAGTGTATCAGCTCATTTCAACCTAGAGATAAAGTCATGGAAAGGCTAGGTAGTCTTCATTCATTCAGCCGATAAACCTGAGGTGATGTTGGAAAAGAAAAGCCACTTTTAGGGGCACTTTTCACCTTTATAACAGTGACCAAAGCCTAAGCAGTCTTATGTGCAGATTTAACAAATGGATGGTCTGTTCTTGGCAGGCCTTCCTTTGGCATAAATAGATGATCTCAAAAGGAGCGTTCCATATTGCCAAAGTGAGATTATGGCTCAGTGGAAGAAAAGCCAGGATCCAGGAGATCTGGGGGTGAACAGACTTTCACTTCTTTAACTGGTCTATCTACGGGCAGAATGTTGCTCTGTACTGGTATCTACATACCACACTTCAAATACTGGCAGTCTAGGATTATGATTCTTTTTAGGGCTCATCAATGCCACTTCCCCTGTCACTCTAAAGGGGAGGTAATAGTTACCTTCTTCCCCCCAAATACTTGTAACAAAAAAGTCTTGGTTAACAAGCAAACATAAAGTTCTACAGATCAGAGGAAAGATATACTAGAGAAGAAATTTTCAACGGAATCGTAGAAAAACCACAGCTCAAGAAAGGGGCAAGTGATCTTGCCAGAGGAATATGCTCTTAGCACTCTCTAAGGCTGCCGGTTCTGAAAATGAAAGATCTTGTCGGGTGCTGGCTTCTCTTCCGTTGGCCCCTGAAGCACTTGCCTTGTCTCTTTTGCTCTGGCTTTTTCTCTTGAATTCCAGCCCCTGAGGTCTCTTCCATCAGCCTCTCCCCAGCATCTCAGGTAGCATGTCTGCTCTCCACAGTCCACACACAAATCCCATGCTAAGACTGGAGTGGGTTTACTCAACATGCCCCTCTCTGAGCTGTGCCATCCTCTGGATGCAAACTCAGTCTTTGCCTCTCCTGCCTCCTCCTTTGCCTACTCTTTGTGGCTTCTTCCTCTTTCTCTGCTCTTGGCATCCTTCAAGCAGGCGGGCTTCCTCTGGCCTTCCTTTCTTCCCATCTTTCATCGCTTAGGTCCCCTTTCTGTCGCTGTCTCTCAAATGCCTCTGGGCCACCCATTCTTTTTTCTGTCTCCACAAGTTTGCTTATTTTTCAGTCAGATTTCTGACATGGCCTCCTTTTGATTAAACTTCATTATATTTTATCATGAAATTCATTCTTTTCAGAAATCATTTCCTAATAAAATGTTTTAAAATGACTTCATTTCCATCAAATAGTTTTTTGTTTACCCTCTTATCATAAGAAACTTTTTCTGCATACAGCACATGTAAGTGTGAGACAAGAAAAAAAGGGTGTGATGGGTTGAGTTGGAGGGAAAAAGTTAGGGTAGTAGAGAAATAGCTGAGATTAGAACTTGTCATATGGGGATTTACCAGATTTCATATTCTGTCTGAAACACCTGGTCTTTAGTCTTTCTTCCTCTGTTTCCAGGCCCATGAGCCCACCCACCTTCCCAGGCTGGCATCAGGAATGATCCCTCTTTGCAAGAAATCATCAGCTGGATCATTTTGGAAAAGAGGGTTAGATGTGGCAATCAGCTACATCGGCCATGCGCAATTTGCCAGGGAGACAACAAAGCCCTGGGATTATCACCCACCTTCCCAAAGGGATCCGTTAAGGAAAAAGAAACCAGCTGGAAGATGGGAGCAGAAATCAGCTGGTACTGCTGTGGAAATCCAGCAGCCTCTCCTAGCCTCCTCACTGCCCCCCCCCCACATTGGTTGTGCTGAGGTTTGCTGCCCTGCTTGGCTCAGCTTGGAGGGACCTTGTCCTCTTCAGCCCATGAGCTGCAGCTGGCACCCTACGGCTTCCTGATGGCCTCTCCAGCCCATCCTAATCACCCCCAACCCAATGGTCTGGGCAATCACTGATGGCCCAGGGCACGGCAAAGCCTCTTTTAGGGGTACTTTTTCACCTTTATAACAGTGGCCAAAGCCTAAGCAGTCTTATGTGCAGATTTAACAAATGGATGGTCTGTTCTTGGCAGGCCTTCCTTTGGCATAAATAGATGATCTCAAAAGGAGCGTTCCATATTGCCAAAGGGAGATTATGGCTGTCCCTCTGTCTCCCTTTTGCTGCCTTTCTCCCCCTCCCTCCTTTCTCCTTTACTCCTCCTTGAATTCAGTTCCTATGACCTCCCCTTCTGATGTTCCCTCTCTTGGTACTTAGCCTTCTCTCTCCCTCCTGCCGCATCCCCCCTCCCATCTCCCTCCTGCCGCATCCCCCCTCCCATCT
>JAQQSW010023870.1:0-10193 GCA_028646575.1 Pseudocheirus occidentalis
TGAGGATTTCTTGAAGAATGATTTCCAAGTTGTTTTTCTTGTCATGGGTTTCAGGTAGACCAATAATTTTCAAATTGTCTCTCCTGGATTTATTTTCCAGGTCAGTGGTTTTTTCAAGGAGATATTTCACATTGCTTTCTATTTTTTCATTTCTTTGTAACTGTTTAATAGTATCTTGGTTTCTCGTAAAATCATTAGCTTCCACTTGCTCCACTCTAATTCTCAAGGAATTATTCTTTCCCAATTTCCCACTTCCTTCATAATCTTGGTTATATTGGCTTTCTTTGTACAGAAACTTTTCAATTTAATGTAATCAAGATTATCCATATTGAATTTTATAATGCTCTCTAACTCTTCTTTGCTCATAAAGTCTTCCCTACTCCATAAATCTGACAGGTAAACTATTCCTTGCTTTCCCAGATTACTTACAGTTTCAGCCTTTATGCCTAGATTGTGTACCCATTTAGACTTGACTTTGGTGTATGGCATTAGATGATCATCTATGCCCAGTTTCTGCTTACTATATTCCAATTTTCCCAGCAGTTTTTGTCAAATAGTGGGTTCTTATCCCCAAAACTGGAGTCTTTGGGCTTATCAAATAGTTATATTATATTACTATATTTTGTATAGTAATTATATTACTATATTACTATAGTACTATATAGTACAATTATATTACTATAATTATTGACTACCAAGGCTTTTGTACCCAATCTATTCCATTGGTCCACTATTCTATTCCTTAGCCAGTACCAAGCTGTTTTGATGACTGCTGCTTTATAATACAGATTAAAATCTGGTACAGCTAGGCCACCTTCCCTAGCATTTCTTTTCATTAATTGCCTTGATATTCTGGACCTTTTGTTCTTCCAAATGAATTTTGTCACTATTTTTTCTAGGTCTATAAAGTAATTTTTGGGCAGATTGATTGCTATGGCACTATGTCATTTTTATTATATTAGCTCAACCCAGTCATGAGCAATTGATGTTTTTCCAGATAGTTCGATCTGATTTTATTAGTGTGAAAAGTGGTTTGTAGTTGTGTTGATAAGGGTACTGGGCTTGTTTTGGCAGGTGGATTCCCAAATATTTTATTATTGAGTTTCTTTTTATTATTTTATTATGGAGTTTCTCTTACTATCTCTTGTTGTTTGACTTCTTTGGAAATATATAGGAATGCTGAGGATTTATATGGGTTTATTTATATAAAATATAAATATTTTTATTTATATTTTATATATACATATATTTTATATTTATATATCATGTAAAATATTTATATAAAATATTATATTTATTTATATAAAATATAAATATCCTGCAACTTTGCTAAATTTATTGTCTCAAGGAATTTTTTTACTTGCTTCTCTAGTATTCTCCAAGTATACCATCATATGGTCTGCAAAGAGCAATAGCTTAGTGCCTTCTTGGTCTAATTTGATTCCTTTTTCTTTTCTAATTGCTACTGCTAACATTTTCTTTTCTAATTGCTACTGCTACTGCTAAATATGAGGGGTGTACTGATTTTAATATTGAAAAACATAGTGCTGAAAAGGAAACGGAAGACCCAGGACAACGGAAATTGTGTCACCAAATCTCCTTTAGGTCTTGGATTTCTCTAAGGATAAAAGTGCCTAAAGAACCAAGACTGTGTCTATATATATTTTTTACTTTCTTTAGTTCATATATTAGTGCCACATAATGTTTCCACAGAGTCATAATCTCATTGATTTGAGCTTCCTTTCCACTAGTGCAGAATCACACCCATTTGTGTCTTTTCTCCCATATTCCTCTTCACTACACGCATCATAAATTCTCCATAATGTCTATGACGTGTTCAAGATATTCTTCAAGGAAATTATATATAGTATTTATACTTTAATCATATATATGACAATGTACACATGCATATGTTGTATATATAAAATTGTGTGTGTGTGTATGTGTGTGTGTGTGTACACATACTGAGAGAGAAAGAGAGCCAGGAAGATCTGGGTTCTACCTCAGATACCTATTGACTGTGTGACCTGTGGCAACTTCTCAGTGCTCTAGGAAACTCTCTAAGATTATAAGTTACAGAGAAAGTACTTACCTTCCTTGGTAGAGGAATTTCCTCACTTGGGACTTCTCTAGTTAAACAAAAAAGCACAGATGTAATTGCTATCACTATCCATATTTCAGTGTAACAGACTGCCCATTAGACCCATTAGACCCATTTTACCCATTAGACCACAACAGGGCAATCTCCTTTTGTAGTCATTCTTCTCAGGATGATGCATTACCCTCATATTTCCTTCAGTAAATGGTTTTTAGTTTGCATACTTCCTACATGAACCATTGAGAGGAAGTAGAGGTAATTCAATTTAAACACGAACTCAGCATATTAGAGACCTAAGGCCATGATTTGAACTCTGTCATGTAACCTTTTCCTTCTGCAACCCCTCACTTTTTTGGCATTTGTTCTCTCATGGCTCATGTGAAATTGTCTTATTACTGAAAATTTTAAAATACTGCAATTCCACATTAAAATCTATGCTAGAGATTATACAATATGATTTAATTCAACAATATATGTTCCTTCTACTAGTTCCATGCCTTGTGTACTGTGTATGATATAAAGAGGAATGAAACAATGCTAGGAAATCTAGACACTTATTCTCCTGATCTTTTGAACCTCATGTGATTGGAAGCTCTAATACTTTTACCTAGAATAGAAAAGAACAATCTCAGAGGGCAAAGCCTAAATCATTGGCCAAATAACCTGACAATTAAGAAGGCCCCAAGTCTTCTCCCTTTACACAATTGTCTTTTCTGTTACAATCTCAGCAAAAGAGTCAAAGAGCGCACTATGAACTCGCCTGAAAAAAAATTATCAAAAAGACTAAGCTAAGGCTAACTTAGGCTTTTATTGAGACATCCCACATTTGGCTTCCTATTCAATTAGAAAAAATAATTCTTCCTAGCGTGGCTAAAAGACAGAATTGTGTACAGAGACTTTACATATACACTAAAATCTCTGTCAGACTTCTGTTCTGTATCATCATGGCTTTCTTGGAATCTGACTGTTCAGAGTCTCCAAATCTCTATTTGTGCTATCCAAGGCACTATGGATATGTAGCAGACTACATTTTATATGACAGCAGATTGGAACAATATGCAAACATACATACAGGCATATATAGACACACATGTATGTGCATATTTATATGTATACATATATGTATATGTATTGTATGTGTGTGCATGTGTGTATATGTGTGTGTGTTTTAGAATAGCCTTTTAATGCAGGCCGCTCATTTTGTGGATGAGAAGAGTGAAAGCCTTGTTCAGTTGAACTTGATGACTAACCAAGCCTTAACTGCTCTTGACTTCTGCATTACATAAAATCAGGGTCTCTAGATTCTCTGAAATAATGTCAAAGGAGAGAAAAGAATCACAGAATAAAATATTTTAGAGCTGGCAGAGGGCCTAAAGAATATTTTCACACCTTTGGACTCCAATAGTCTGTAAGTCAGGGAAACATTTCAGATCCAGGCTTTGTTGCTTTAGTATCTTTATGGCTAAGTACACATACCTTTACTTCTCTGATCTTCATTTTTTTCAACTATAAAGAGATGGTAGTTGAACTAGTTCAGAGTCTGTGAATCGAAAAAAAAATTGACTTCATTTCAATATAATTGATTTTTTTTGTATCTAATGTATTTCATTTTGTACATTTAAAAGGTTCTGCTAAGCCCGCAGTGGTTCTCAACCTTCCTAATGTGGCAACCTTTGATACAGTTCCTCATGTTGTGGTGACCCCCAACCATAAAATTATTTTTATTGCTACTTCATAACTATAATTTTGCTACTGTTATGAATTGTAATGTAAATATCTGATATGCAAGATGTATTTTCATTGTTACAAATTGAACATAACACACAGATTGAGAACCGCTGTAAGATATCCATAAGTTTTCCTAAATTATTAAAGGTGCCCAACAAAAATTAAGGACCCCTCCCTTGGACTAAATGATTTCTAAGATATTTTCCAGGCATACATCCTACACTTCACACTCTTTCAAAGCCTCAGTTTTCCCAATATTTAAAATGAAGAGGTTGAACTACATGATCCTTAATGTCTGTCCTAATGCTATAATTCAGTGGCCCATTGTTCTCTGCCCCAAAAGGATTTATTATTTGAATCACTTTGCTTTCTGTGGAATGAGAGTTCCTGAGGGGCAGAAGACATTTTGGGGAGAGGGAGACTTCACACAAATGAGAAATCCTATTCTACCTCAAAGTACTGTCTGCTGGCCTTATTCAATGTCTGAATTTTCAGATGATTCACTCTATGTAATGCTGGCCCATACTAGCAATCTGGAAAAGAAGCAAGAGAACAGATTTCTAGCTGCTCTGCTGACCCAGCCCTAGGCTCACTCCATTAGCCTCTGCTTCCTGACTCTGCTCTCATTAGAGGAGCATATACTGAAGAAAGAGCAGGGCATAAAAAACAGTTACAGTAGTACATGATCTGGGGAGGGCATATTCTGGCGGCTCTCTCCAGTGCCAAGGGAGTATTTTATTCATTCTACGTGCAGTTTCAGGTGTGTGCTTGCACTTTTAATGAAAACTGTTGAGAAGCCAAAAGTAACAGGTGTAAATAGCCTTATGGAGAAGTGGGGCTTTGGGGCTGACATTGCTATTGACTTGACGGGGATTTCTCTTCAGTAGCGCAGGCTAATCTATTGTAACTGTTTTAACCCACTGGCGCTTAGTCCTGTTTGATGATAATGTAACAACCAGAGCAGGCATATCAGAGCATTAATAATGAATGGGTATTTCAAGGGTGCACAAAGAGAGGCTGTAGATGTTCTAAAGAGCCACATCAGGATTTTGCTATTATCTGCTAAGAATTCCTGTGTGAAGTTGATAGAGATTGATTATATATCCCTTATGTCCTTCCCTATATTAATCTACCTCACTTCAGAGGAGCAGTTTTGAAAGCTGCTTATAGACAGTCACTTGGCCTAGAGCAGCCCTCTTAAAGAGAACTCAATAGATTTAAATATTTAAAGTTCCTCTGCCTGAGGCTCAGTCAGCCATCCCCTAGGATGGTTCAGGAGAGAGTGAAGTTGGCTGTCCCCTTGACCACCAGGTGGCACCCTACTCGCAACTTCTTTGAGATGGCATCTCCTTTGGGTTTTGAGCCCTTTAAAAAGGATGCCATACAGATTTTTGCTGCATGCAAAAACTCAAGCAGAAATCAGAGCTGTGGCAGGTTCAAGGATGAGTGAGACCAAGTAGCTATTAGCTTCTAAATGAAAGGTACTGGGATTGTAATAGAAAGAACACTGAAATGAGAACCAGGAGTCTTGGATTCTAATTCTTGGTAGTTAGGTGCCAAAGTAGATAGAGTGGTAGACTCTAAATGAGGAAGATGAAGTCAAATCATGCCTCATAAAGTTAAAGTTAGGTTCCCTTGGGAAAGTCCCTTAACAATTTCTCCAATCTGTTTCCTCATCTGTAAAATGGGAATATTAATACTATTTGACTTACAGAATGGTTTTGAGCATACCAATGCATATACACAGGCACACATATACATTTATAGGTATAGTAACAGGTATAAATATGCATGTGTGTTTGCACGAGTATATATAATATATATGTACATGTAATATGTACAGAGAGATATATCTTCCCACACTAATGATATATAATCTTGTCACTTTCCAGTTGATTAACTTCTCTTGAGTGACTCAGTCCTCCCAGGATTTTTTTCCTTATGTGTCAGCAGAGGATAATGATGTCTATACTACATTATCTTCAAAGCTATTTCTAAAATGCCTTTAATGGATCTGATCTCATTAATGAGGATATTCCTGTCATCATAACTCATCTTTACCTTATCATGTATGATTCTTTTCTGGGTTCAAATCAAATAAATAAACATTTATTAAGCTCCTAATAAGTGGGGGGGGCACTTTGCAAACCTCATAAAACAAAGACAAAAACAATCCTTGTGCTCAAAGAGCTCACATTCTAATAGGAGGAAGAAAATATGCAAAAAAAAACATGTACAAATGAGATTTATCTGGGAGAAATTGGAGATAACCTCAGGAGACAGATACTAACATTAATGAGAAAGGAGAAAGGATTGTTGTAGAAGGTATGATTTGGGCTAAGAATGAATGAAGCTAGGAAAGTTGGGGGTCAGATGTGTAGAGGAAGAGAATTCTTGGCATGGGTTGAAGAGCCAGAGAAATTCATAACGTCAGAATATTGTGGAAATAAAAGCAAAAAGGCCAAATTCACTGAATTGTAGATATATAAACAGGAGTAAAATGTAGGTGCAAAATGATGAAAAATATGGAGAAAGTCCAGGTTATGAGGGCTTTAAAAGCCGAAGAGTGATTTGGGGATGTTTTTACATTTAATCCTGGAAGTAACAGGGAAACATTGGAATTTATTGAATCAAGGAATGACAACGTCAGACCTATGTCTTAGAATGACAAAACTTCATAGATGATTCAAGACTAGACTGTAATGGAGAGAGACTTTAGGCATGGAGTCTAACTACAAGACTACTCCTGGAATGAGGTACAGATGACTTATACTAGAGTAGTGAGAGTATATGAGGAGAAATATATAAGAGATGTCGAAAAGATAGAAATGACAGGATTTGAAAAAAATTTAAATGTGGGAGAGAGGGTGAGAGAACAATGAATCTAGAATAATGTCTTATTTATAAATCTGAGTAAAGGGAGGATGCAGGTACCATGAACAGTAATGGAGAACTTAGGTAGAGGTTGTTCTCGTTGATCAGTTATCTCAGTGATATCCACTCTTTGTGACATCATTTTGGGGTGTTCAGGCAAAGATATGTGGGTGGTTTGCCATTTTCTTCTCCTCAAAATTTAATTTTATTAATTTAAGTTTTCAACATTCGTTTCCACAAGATTTTGAGCTACAAATTTTCTCCCTATTTTCTCCAATCCCCTACCACAAAAATGGTGAGTTTTCTGAATACCTCTTCCCTTGATCTGTTCTCTCTTATATCTTCCCCCATATCCCCTCTAACTTTCTAGTAGGGCAAGAAGGAGTTCTATGCCCCAGTGCCTGTATATCTTATTTCACAATTGCATGTAAAAAAAAGTTTTTAACATTTGTTTTTAAAACTTTGATTTCAAAAGAATCTAGAATTTAAAGCTCTGCAATACATGCAACTAGGAATTAAGATATACAGGGGCTGGGGTAGGGAGACCATCCCTTCCCTACCAGAAAGTTAGAGAGCAGATCAGGGGAGGGGCTTTACGGTGGGATCACTGTTTTGGGGTTGGGGTAGGGGAAAGATGGGGAGAAAATTTGTAATTCAAAAATCTCATGAAAATGAATGATGTAAACAAGAAAACAAAAAATTTATTTCAAAAAATAAAAATAAATAAAATTAAAAATTAAAAAAAAAAACCTTCGATTTCCAGATATTTTTCCCTTCTTTCCTTCTCACTCACCCTCACTGGGAAGATAAGCAATTCAATACAGGTTGTGCATGTATAGTCACACAAAACATTTCCATAGTAGTTATATCATGAAAGACTAACTATATTTCCCTCCATCATATCCTATCCCCCATTTATTCTACCTTTGACCCTCTCCCTTTCCAAAAGTGTGTGCTTCTAACTACCCTCTTATAGCAGCAAGCACCCTAGCATACCCAGGATGGTTGCTAGCACAGGTTCTTAGATCAGCTTTTCTAAAGGAAAGCAACTCAAAATGGGTTAACAATTTTACTTTAATCCAACGTAAATCATTTACCTAATTCAGGAGAAAAAGTCAACACCCTGAACTTCAGAGAATACAAACCGGATACAAACAGAAGCTGCAAGCAGAAGTTACAAGCAGAGAGAGAAACATATGAGAAGACAGGTCTTCAAGTTGTATGACCTTTACATCCATATCAAGGTAGTTACCAGAGAGGGAAGCACAAACATATATTCCCTTCAACTATCCTCATTCTGAGAAAAATCTCATGAGTTACAATTATCATTTTTCAATGTAGGAATTTAAATGCTTCAACTTTAATAAGTTGCTTATGATTTCTTTTTCCTGTTTACCTTCTCATGCTTCATTTGCTTCTTGTATTTGAAAGTCAAATTTTCTGTTCAGCTCTGGTTTTTTCAACAAAAATGCTTGAAAGTCCTCTGTTTCATTGAATGATCGTATTTTCCTCTGAAGCATTTTACTCAGTTTTGCTGGGTAGGTGACTCTTGGTTTTAATCCTAGTTTATCTGACCTCCAGAATATCAGGGCATTTCATCCCTTAATGTAGAAGCTGCTAGTTCTTGTGTTATCCTGATTGTGTTTCAACAATACTCAAATTTTTTCTTCCTGACCAGGTTATAATATTTTCTCCTTGACCTGGGAACTCTGGAATTTGGCTATGATATTCCTAGGAGTTTTCATTTTGGAATCTTTTTCAAGAGGTGATTGGTGAATTCTTTCCATTTCTATTTTGCCCTCTGGATCTAGAATATCAGGGCAATATTCTTTGAGAATTACTTGAAAGATGATGTCTAGGCTCTTTTTTGGACCATGGACATTGGACCATAGTCCAATAATTTTTAAATTATCTCCCCTGGATCTATTTTCCAGTTTAGTGGTTTTTCCAGTGAGATATTTCACATTGCCTTCTATTTTTTCATTTTTGGGGGGATCTGTTTAATAGTATCTTGATTTCTCATAAAGACATTAGTTTCCATTTGCTCCAATCTAATTTTGAAGGAATTATTCTCTTCATTGAGTTTTTGAGATTTCTTCCATTGGGGCAATTCAACTTTTTAAGGCATTCTTCTCCTCATCGGGTTTTTGGACCACTTTTTCCATTTGTTAGTCTATTTTTAAGGTTTTATTTTCTTCAGTATTTTGTGTACTTTAGCACCCTGCTGACTCACTTTTTTTAGGTAGCATCATTTTTATTATGTTAATCTAGACTTTTTATCTCTGATCATTTAGAGCTGCCTTCATTTCCATAAGTAGTGTTTTTTATTTATATTTGTATTGTTCCTGTACGGAAGGTAGATAGATTTTAAAAAAATTTTTATTGACTTGTTGTTAACTTTTAGTTTACAATATTCAGTTCCAGAGTTACTTGAGTTTCAAATATTTCTCCTCTTCCTCCCCACCCCCACCCCCACCATGGTGGCTTACAGTCATGTATATGATCTGCAAACTCTATCACATTGTACAATAGTCTGGTTGAGTAGGTGTTCCAGCCAATGGAGTGAACAATGAGAAAAGAGAAACAAAAACGAAACATTGAAAAGAGTGATAACATGCATTGCTTCAGTCTCCATTTAAACTCTGGTCCTTCTGGATCTTCCTCTGAATGTAGACATCTCCTTCCATCCTGAGACTTGTAGAGTTGTCTTTTAACTGTGCATTGCTGAGAGGAGTCCAGTTTTTCAAAGTTGGTCACCACACATATAATGTATCTATGACTGTGTACAAGTTTTTCCTGGTTCTGCTCCTCTTACTTAGCATCAAGTTGTATAAGCCTCTCCAGGTAATTATGAAGTGTATCTCCTTCCCCTTTCTTATTTCACAATAATATTCCATCACATTCATATACCATAACTTGTTCAGCCATTCCCCAATTGATCCCTTAAGTTTCCAGTTTTTTTGCCACCACAAAAAGAGCTGCAACAAATATTTTTGTACATAAGGGACCTTTTCCCACTTCTATGATCTCTTTGGGATATAACCCCAGTAGTGGTATTACTGGGTCAAAGTGTATGCAATTATTTATAACCCTTTGTGCATAGTTACAGATTGCCCTCCAGAATGGTTGTATCAGTTCACAGCTCCACCAACAATGCATTAGAGTTCCAATTTTTCCACATCCTTTCCAGCACTTGTCATTTTCCTGTTTTGTCATCTTACACAAACTCACTGGTGAGATGTGGTACCTCAAAGTTGTTTTGATTTGAATTTCATGTATCGATAGTGATTTAGAGCTTTTTTCATGTACTTAAATATATCTTTAATTTCTGCCTCTGTAAATTGCCTGTTCATATCCTTTGACCACTTATCAATTGTGGAATGACTGGCATTCTTGTAAATTTTGTTTAATTGCCTGTATATTTTACAAATGAAGCCTTTATCAGAGACACTGGTTGTAAATATTCTTTCCCAGCTTCCCACTTCCCTCTTAA
>JAQQSW010023871.1:0-10193 GCA_028646575.1 Pseudocheirus occidentalis
AGGGGCTTTACAGTGGGATTGCTGTTTTAGGGTTGGGGCAGGGGCAAGATGGGGAGAAAATTTGTAATTCAAAAATGTAATGAAAATGAATGATGTAAACAAGAAAACAAATTTTTTAAAAAAGTTAATTAGAATAGAGATTTTTAATAATTAGCATACTTAGCAATTTCAATATTGCATAGGCTAAATAACCAAGGATTATATCAACAACATATATCAAAGGAGACACTAGTGATCCTCTCCACATTTTACACACTACTTGCTTCTATACTGTATGTAGACAGAGGAAAAAAAGAATGCAATTAAAATGTATATTACAGAACTGAATCACCTTTTTTCCCCTGGAACTTTAACAAGGCAGAACTTCTAAATAAAGGAAACACTCTTGCTTCCTGGCTTCTGTGCTAAAGTGGAAAGATCACTTGATTTGTAGCTTGACATACATTTGAATGCTATCTCTGATTCTTCTTACTTGTATAACAATAAGAAAGTTATTTCATTTTGTTCAATGCTAGTTTCCATATCTGTATAACAAATAGGAGAGACTAAGGAATCACTAAAGTCACTTACATTTCTTTTTATCATGATCCAACAAATCCATATAGCTTAAAAGCATCTGGAACTTTTCTACTACTTCTCTAGAAACCTTGACTACCTAGAGATGACTAAGAACACTGAAGCCTTGCTTTCCTAGTTTGTGTATCCCTGATCCCATGTTCACTTCATTCCCAGTTCAATTCCTTATTTGGACTGCTTTATATCCTCACCAGAAAATTTGCCCATATACCAATGGCAACATTTTCCCTCCCTCTTCGGTCCTTCTTTCATCTTTCCTTAATATTTTCTTTTCTGCTATTTGAATACAAAATCCTTGAGAGT
The DNA here is from genome assembly GCA_028646575.1 of Pseudocheirus occidentalis. Lineage (NCBI taxonomy): Eukaryota > Metazoa > Chordata > Mammalia > Diprotodontia > Pseudocheiridae > Pseudocheirus > Pseudocheirus occidentalis. Next base: position 880 of record JAQQSW010023871.1, read on the forward strand.
AAGGATCACCTTGTTTTATCTATCTATTCACTACCTATTAATTTATGTATTTATTAATTATTCCATTTATTTATTTGAATGTCTATTTAGCATCCTAAGCTTTTAGAACAGTCCCTAGAATATAGCAAGGGTTTCATCAGTTTTTCCTACTCATATTTCAAAGCAGAAAACCAAAAAATAACAGAGTAGAGTCTGAAACACAAGTAGTGGATATGTTAGTTTATTCTGATTTATCTTATTGCTAGAATTACTTGCTCATTTTTTTTGTAGTGAAACTAGTGGGTAACTAGACAAGACCAGTGGGGAGAAGGAAAGGCTAAAATGTCTAGATCAGACTGAAAAAAACATTAACAGTGATGAGTGTTACTAAGTAGATATTAGTAAAATGAGAATTAACTGCAGACATACAAATGTGAGTAGTGCATCTAGTTTCATAATCATATTCAACAGAATGAAAATGTTTGTTTTTAAAGATTATCTTGTGCTGCTCCCACTGGAAACTCATTTATCTCTTCTTCTTGAGGGATTCTAAATAATCAGAGGATAAGGGGAAGGGCCTGCATAAAATAGATTAGGCTCCCTGCTTTCACATGTGGAGGTAATATTTATTGTAATTGATTTTGCTTAATGATGCTATTTAACAATTTCATTTAAGGTCTAGAAGATAATTATCAGATAATATAAAACTTGGAGATGTGACAGTTACTGAACACACTAGAAGATAGGCTGAAATTATGGAAAAAATTGGCATGATCTCAAATATAGGAATATTGGAAGGGGAAAGCAGCTTGGTGAAAGTCAGCTTAGGGAATTTTTTTAAATGGCATAATATAAGATCCAATGACATGAAAGCAAGCAAGAATAAAACTATAATAGAGGACAAAAATGTAGATGTGAGTGATAAGTGTCAGCTATAAAAATGTCAAATGGCTTGCATAATGAAGGAGATCTCAATTACTGAGAAGTGGCTTACATTTTTGGAATCAACTTTGACCATGTAAAAAATATATAAGGAAGTAAATTAGGGCAAAAATAAATAGCAAAACTGTTTTCAAAGCAAATTTTGAGATGGAAAAAGAATCCATGAGCAGGACACAACAGGACACAAGAACCTGTTAAAAACATATGGAGTTCTCTACAGAGTTGCTCAGCTTCATGGGAAACTTTCAGCTCATTACATGCTCATGACCTTCAGTATCCCATACATGTCACCTAAATGCAAAAAATGCCCTTACTTTTATGGTATTTGAGGTCTCTAAGAATTTAAACATAATTTCTGAGCAAACCAGAAGTTAGATTCCATTCTCAGGCAAACTTCTAAATTTAGACACTTTCAAAATAATGATAGGTTGATTTTTTTTTACATCCATCTAGACACACAGTAAATATGTTTCATGCATGAATAATATGAATTGTCTTAGTATAAGGTTTTTTAATGTTATTTAATTTTCCATCATTCTTATAATAGGGTAAAACATTTTGTTTAAAGGCATCCCTGTTTAAACACAGACATACACATTTAAATTTATTTGTATAGTAGTTTTTCAGAGATGTGTTGGATTTTGTTACACTTCACATTTCATAAATTTGGGGGCTAGAAGTGACCTCCTGTGCCATCTAATCTAAATTAATTATTTTACAGATTAAAAAAAAAGCTGAAGCCTAGAGAGACAAAGTAATCCGCCTAAGACTATATAGGGAGTAACAATTAGAACAATTAGTATTTGAATCTGGCCATTTTATTCCATCTCATTCCTGTGATTTCATTCAATAAAGAGGATTTCCAAGTGGAAACAGTTTTCAGTTACTAAATTCCATGCTGTATTCCTATCTAGCTTTTCCATTCACTAAGACTAAACCTAAATATGAACAATCCTTGATGTTCTGCCTCTAGCAACAATGATGCAACTTCCTTGAGTAAAGTGACTTTTTTTTCAGGTTTCTACTTGTATCATAAGTTTTTAGTAGTACTTACTAAATTATTTCCAATTCTATTTGCCCAACATAGAATGCTTTTGAAGGGGAAATCAAAAGTTCGATGATATCTCCACTTTCACAGATATAACATTTTTCAGAATCAATACTTAAAAGCAGACTTTTGCATCCAAGACTAGTCATTTTTCCACTACACTATTTTGCCACTCATGTGCATATATTTAATGAGTACAAACATGTTTGTACATGTGCAAATCATTTATCAATTCCAAACTGAAAATATATAAGGAAAAACTGATATTGAAATGAATATTTAATAATCATATTAAAATGATTTCATTAATATTTACAATCATATTGACACTAATTCAAAAATAGCTAGGCATCTGAATAAAATTTACCAGAGCACAGGTTAGAATGATCCATTATATCTTCATGAACATGTGGAAATTTGACTGATCAATAAAGGTAGGCAGTTTGTCTTAGAAGAGCACACAGTATATAGCCCCAGCTCTTGGACATGAATTTCAATTCTGCCAGTTAATAATTTGGGGTCCTTTGCCAAATTAAGTCTCCTTTATGGAACTCAACTCCCTAATTCATGAAACTGAAGCATTGAATTGTAGTACTGATAAAGTCTACCTGTGTGGACAGGTGATCTAAACCTATGATATCATCATATGAAAAATAAATTTACCGATTTTATTGTCTTCTACATTCTAATCCTTTGCACCCTTGTCTTTGGACCTACCCCCATGTCAAGTCTCACCTGAGATAATCCCCATCATCTGGCTTCTTTGTTTCTATTCACATGCTATTAAATTCATCTAGACTAAATCCAGAAACTGGGTCCACTACCAATTTGTGTTGTATAATTTCAAGTAGATCTGCTCTACAGCAAGATAATTCCTTTACACCATCCTAATAAATTCACTATCCTACTAACCACAGTAGTTATTTCAACAAGTGTCAGTACTACATATGCCAGCTACAACATTTGTTCTTCCTTCTTTCTTAGCTAAGAATCTTGAGTCACATTTAACAAAAGAGAAAAAGAAATCATTAGATATGAGATCCCTCTTCTTTTCTCCTTATTACTCACTACTAAGATATCTTCATCTGTACCTATCTGTATGAAGAGGTGGTCATTCTTTTTGCCAAGGACAACCTCTTTACCTTCACTCTTTATCCCATATCTTCCTGTCTTATGCAAAAGACTGACCCTCAAAATCATCCTCACAATCTATTAAATCTTAAATCCCTACCTATATATTGTTTCATTCCTTTGCCTGCTGTCAACAACCATATGTTTTACCATCTTTAAAGTACTGTTTTCATTCAATCATTTTGTATAGAAATTAAGCTATATCTCTGTTTCTCTTATCAGTTAAACTACTTGAGACAGACTTCTGCACTGAGTGATTCACACTTTTTTGCTTACCATCTTCTAAATCCTCTGAAGTATGGCTAATGACATCATCTATCAAATAAAATTGTTCCATATACAGTTCCCAGAGATTCTTTGTCCCTCCTCATCCTCCTAGTCCTCGTCGTCCTCCTCCTTGTCCTCCTCGTCATTCTTCTTCTTCTTCTTCTTCTTCTTCTTCTTCTTCTTCTTCTTCTTCTTCTTCTTCTTCTCCTTCTTCTCCTCCTCCTCCTCCTCCTCCTTCTCCTCCTCCTCCTCCTCCTTCTCCTCCTCCTCCTTCTCTTTCAAAAAAAAGATGCAGTTTCAGGGTTCTTCATTTCTCATGTATTTAAAAGTACATGAAAAATGTGACATTTCACTATGTCCAGTAATATATATATGGAAATATAGAATAAAAAGTAATTGCAAACTAATAGTTTTAATCCTCAAGAATGAATGGGTCAAACAATGAATCATGGAAACAATCATTCAGGAAACTGATAGTAAGGAAACAACATACCAAAACTTACAGGATGTAGCAAAAGCAGTTCTTAGGGGAAGTTTTATGACTCTCAATTCTTACATAAATAAAATAATGAAAAAGGAGATCAGTAACTTTTGTGTGCAAATGAAAAAGCCAGAAAAAGAACAAATTAAAAATTCTCAATTAAATACTAAATTAGAAATACTGAAAAGGCAATGAGAAATTAATAAAATTGAAATTAAGAAAGCAACTGGGGACAGAACCAAGATGCCAGAGTAGAAGCACAAACTTGACTTGGACTCCAGCTCCAAAAATTTCCAATACCTGAAAAAATTGACTGTAAACAAATTCCAAAGCTACAGAACCCACAAACTGACAGAGAGACACAAATATCCCACTGAAGACAGACTATCAGGCCAATAGGAAAGGTCTATCACAGAGAAATGGGAGCTAAATTCAGACCCTCAGGAGCCATGCAGTTCCAGCCCCAGGGCACCCCCAACCAGCTGCAGACAGAACACACTTAAGAAGAGTGAATAAGCAACAGCTGTGGTGGCATACAGACTTCTTAACCCATAAACACCAAAGGAAAATGTCAGTGTGGAACTCTGTTGGCACAGGAGAGGACAGAAAGCTTGGTCCAGCTCCTGGCCCCAGGGTGAGAAGCAGCCAGTGGCTCTACCTCATGGCTGCTTCAGGTGTTCCTGGCTTGCAGATTGTAAGGGAAACAAGCAACCATTCAGAGGGTAATCATTCTTGCTTTAACATGCTTGGAACAAGATAATGGTCTTATATGGTGGTCCTGGGCTGTGAGACCAGTGAGCCAGAGCTTGTGGGGCCTATAGAGATGGTGCCCACCTAAGAACTATGGCAGCTGTGGAAACCCCAGCAATTTAGGACAAAGCTCTCTCCATTCTAGAAGCAGAATCCCAACGTGACAAAGACTTCAAAAGTCAAGTAATGGGTTGGCAATATGAGCAAGAAATGGAAGCAAAAAGTGACAATAGAATCCTTTTTTGGGGACAAAAAAGATCAAGGCATGGAGTGGGAGGAAGACAAAAGTCAGAACTCCTGCATTAAAAGCCTCCAAGAAATATATGGCAAAAGAGGCTTAAGAAGCCAATGAGAAGAATGCCTTAAAAAGCTATTTTTTTGCCAGAGTACACAGAATGGGTTGAATATGAAGTAATGATATCTAAAATTTAAAATTAAGAGATGAGAGAGGAATATATTGGGAGAAGGAGAAAGGGAGAGAAATATTAGGGTAAATTATCTCATATAAAGGAGGCAAGTGAAAACTGTTACAATGAAGGGGAAGAACAGGAAAGTGAAATGGAATGGGACAATCTTATTTTCATTAAATTTGGATTAAGGAGGGAATAACATACATACTCAACTGCGTATTTTACCCTACAGGAAAATAAGGTTGGTAGGGGATAAGAGGGTGTGTGATAGATGGAAGAGCAGATTGGGGGAGAGGTTAGTTAGAAGCAAACATTTTTGAAAAGGGATAGAGTCAAAGGAGAAAACAGAATAAGTGGGGGGTCAGGATAGGATGGAGGGAAATATGGTTAGTCTTTCACAATATAACAATTATGTAAATCATTTGAGCAACTACTCATGTACAAACTATATTGGATTGTTTATCTTCCTGGTGGATGCAGGTGAAGCAGGAAGAATGGAAAAAATCTGGAACTCAAAAGTTTTAAAAATGAATATTTAAAAACAGTTGTTTTTACATGTAACTAGGAAATAAGATATACAGGTGCTGGCATATAGAAAGCTATCTTGCCCTTCTAGAAAGTTAGGGGGCATTATGGGAGAAGATTAAAGGAGATAACAAATTGGGGGAAGGGGTATTCAGTATGCTTGCTGTTTTGGGTTGGGGGTTAAGGTAAAGATGGGGAGGAAAAAATGTAGTTCAAAATTGGTGGAAATGAATATTGAATACTAAAATTAAATTAATTAATGAAAAAGAAAGCAATTGAACTAATAAGTAAAAGTAAGAGCTTATTTTATGAAAAAAATCATTAAAAGTTATAAACCTTTAGTCCATTTGATTAAAAAAGAAAACCAAATTGCCAGTATCAAAAATAAAAATGGAAAATTTACCTCAAAATAATGAAGAAGTTAAAACAAATGTTAGGAATTATTTTCCCCAATTGTATGCTCATAAACTTGACAATCTTAGTGAAATGTATGTATATTTACAAAACTATAAATTTCCCAGATTAAAATTAAATGAAATACAAATCCTTAAATAACGCCATCTCAGAAAAAGAAATTGAACGTGTTATGAATTAACTCTCTAGAACAAAATCTCTTGGGTCAGATGGATTTACAAGTGAATTCTATCAAATATTAAAAGAACAATTAATTCTAACACTTTTTAGGCTATTTGGGAAGACTGGTGAAGAAAGAGTACTACCAAATTCTTTTTATGATACAAATATGGTACTGCAACCTAAACTGGGAAAAGCCAAAGCAGATAAAGACAATTATGAACAATTTCCCTATGAATACAGATGTGAAAAAATTTAATTAAATTCATAGCCAAAATATTACAGCAATTTGTAATGAGAATGATCAGATAGAATTTATTACAAGAAAGCAAGGCTGGTTTAATATTAGGAAAATTATCAGCATAATTGATTATATCAACAACAAAATAAATTGAAACCTAGATTATCTCAATAAATGCAGAAAAAAGTTTTGAGCAAAATACAACACCTTTTGCTGTTAAAAAAACACTAGAAAGCACTGGCATCAACGGAACCTTTTTTAAAATGAAGAGTAGCATCTATCTAAAGCCATGAACAAGTTTTATATGAAATAGGGATAAGATAGAAGCATTTCCAATAAGATCAAGCATGAAAAAAATGTCCACTATCACCACTGTTGTTCAATTTTGTACTAGAAATGTTAGTTGTAGGAAAAAGAGAAGCAAAAGAAATCAAAGGAATTGGAATAGGCAATGAAGAAATTGTTGTCACTCTTCCAGGTGATAGGATAATATGCTTAGAGAATCCTTGAAAATCAAGAAAAAACCTAATTGAAAGAATAAATTACTATAGTAAATTTACAGAATATAAAACAAGCCCACAGAAATCCTCAGCATTCCTATTTATTTCCAATGAAGTCCAATAGGAATAAATAGAAAGAAAAATTCAATTTAAAGTAACTGTAGATATTATGAAACATTTGGGAGTTTAACTGAAAAAAGAAATCTTGGAATTATATGAACACAATTACAGAAAAAAACTTTGCACACAAATAAAGTCAGATCTAAATGACTGAAATAATATCAGTTGCTTGTGGTTAAGCCCAGCAGATATAATAAAAATGACAATTTTACCTAAATTAAGTTACCTATTTAGTGCCATACCAATCAAACTACCAAAATTATTTTATAGAGCTGGACAAAATAATAACCAAATTCATCTGGAACAACAAAAGTTCTAGAATATCAAAGGAATTAATGAAAAAAAATGCTAGGGAAGGTGGCCTTGCCATACCAGATTTAAATTGTGTTATCAAGCTACAGTCATCAGAACTACTTGGTACTGGCTGAAAAATACTGTTGTGGATCAGTGGGATAGAGTATGTTCACAAGACACAGTAGTCAAAGACTATAATAATCTACTGTTTGATAAACTCAAAGACTTCAGCTCCTAGTATAAGAGCTCACTACTTGACCCAAACTGCTGGGAACACTGGAAAACAGTATAGTAGAAACTGAGCAAAGATTAAATAAAGTCACAATGGGTTCAAGATTTAGACATAAATGCTGACACTAAGAGCAGTCTGAGAGAGAAAGGAATAATTTACATGTCAGATTAATGGAGAAGGTAAGAATTTTGAGGAAACAAGAGATAGAGAGTATTACAAAATGCAAAATGGATAACTTTGATTACATCAAATTAAAAAGTTTTCATACAAAGCCAATGAAACCAAAATTAGGAAAAAAATGAGGAAAGAATTTTTAAAGTGTCTCTGATAAAGCACTCATTTCTTTAAAAAAAACTTTTCTGTTTATTTTTAGTTTGCATCATTCATTTCTAAAAAATTTTAAATTACAAATTTTCTCCCCATCTTCCCCTTACCCAACACCCCAAAACAGCAATCCCACTGAATACCCTCTCTCCCAATGTGCTCTCTCCTATATCTTCCTCCAGTACTCCCCTCTGACTTTCTGGTAGGGCAACATGGATCTCCATATCCCAGTGTATGTATATCTTATTTCCCATTTGAATGTAAATAACAACAACAAAAACCAACAACAGCATTTGATTTCTAAATTCCAGATTTTTTCCCTTCCTCCCTCATCTCCCACCCTCACTGGGAAGATAAGCAATTCAATATAGGCTGTACATGTGTAGTTATGTAAAACATTTCCATACTAGATATATTGTGAAAAATTGACTGAATTTCCCTCCATCCCATCCCACTCCCACTTGCTCTATTTTCTACTTTGTCCCTGTCCCTTTTCAAAAGGTGTTCTTCTAACTACCCTATCCCCCAATCTGCTCTTTCATCTATCATCTCCCTTTTATCCCCTTCCACTCTACTTTTCTGTAGGGTAAGATACCCAATTTAATGTGTATGTTATTTCCTCCTTAAGCCAAATTTAATGAGAGTAAGGTTGACCCATTCCCTTTTCCCTTCCTGTTCTTCCCCTCCATTGTAACAATATATTCCCCTTGTCTCTTTTGTATGCGATAATTTACCCTATTTTTGTCTCTCCCTATCTCCTCTCATTATATTCCTCTCACCTTTTAATTTTATTTTTAAAATACCATCCCTTCTTATTCAATTGATACTGTGTTTTCTATGTACACCTGTACACATATATACATACCCTCACACATGCATTCATACACATATATATCCTCCTATATAGACATATATGTATACATATACATATACATACACACATAAATACACACATATACATAATACTTTCAATTATCCTTATACTGAGAAAGATTCATAAGTTATAATGATAATTTTCGCATGTTGGCATGTAAACAGTTCAACTTTGATATATTCCTTATGAATTCTTTTCTTTGTTTGCCTTCTCATGCTTCTTGTTTTTGAATGCCAAATTTTTTATTCAGTCCTATTTTTTTCATCAAGAATGCTTGAAAGTTCTCCACCTCGGGGAGGAGCCAAGATGGCGGCATGGAAGCAGCAAAGCACCACAGCTCCCACAAAAACAGGCTAAAAAACTCATAAAATGGGACTCTACACAGATTTTCAAGCTCCGGGACTCTCCAGGGGACAGAGAGCACATCTGTTGCTGCAGACAGCTCAGTGGGTGGGATTCTTCTCAGCAGTCTGGGGCCCTGGGGCATCAGGCGGGGAGCCGCGTCTATAGGAGAGCAGATTGGCTGCACTGGAGGCACAGTTACCACATTTATCAGGCCAAAAGACAAAAAGGCTAAGAGAAAGGTCAGTGGATTTTGCTAACTGGGGAGGAGAAGAGTGGGT
>JAQQSW010023872.1:0-10193 GCA_028646575.1 Pseudocheirus occidentalis
TCCACCTCCCTAAGTGCAGCACGGTATAAATGAGTCAGCTAGCTGGGTTCAACAGTCCAATTTCTTGAAGTAAAAATGTTAGATAAAAGCATTTATTATTCTCCCCTACCCCACCCTAACCCCAACTGGCACAGTTATGCAGGTTTTTATAATAGTGAAAGTAATGTGATATTCCTTGCCTTTGAGATTCAAAACATTCCCATGAACCATCAGTACTGCCAGAGTGCCTGGAACCTCTCTACTTGTATTAACTTCATAACTGTGGTATATGAAACTAGAGCATCACAAAAACATGCTACTAGGCCCAGAGGATCATGGGTCTATAGCTGGAAGGAACGTCAAAGGCCATATAGTCCAAAGGCACCATTTTTATAACTGCTGAATCTAGATCCAGGGAGATCAAGTAATGGCCCACCTTAGCACAGGAAGTAAACATCGAAGGTGGGACGGGAACTAAGGTCTTTCAACTCTCTAGCTAGTTTTTTTTCATTGTATTGTACCACCACATTTTCTGAATAACTGTAATGTTTCTCAGCCTGAGGAAAGGAGAGTAGAGGAAAAGGGAGGCAAGAGGAGAGAAGGGGAACGGGTAGGAGAAGAGAAGAGAAAAAGAGGGAGGGAGGAAGGAAGGAAGGAAGGAAGGAAGGAAGGAAGGAAGGAAGGAAGGAAGGAAGGAAAGAAGAGGAAGGAAGGAAAGAAGGGGAAGAAAGGAAGGAAAGGGAGGAAGGAAAGGAAGGAAGGAAAGAAGGAGGGGAAGGTGGGAAGGAGGGAGGAAAGGAGGGAGAATTTATTAAGCACTTCAGTCCCCTAATCCACAACTGTCTTAAGTATATGATCAGATGTTTGGTTTTTGTTCTTGTTTTTTGTTTTTCTATCTTGTCTATTTGACTATAAATGTGGTGTTTGAACTCTGGTAACACACTGAGATATGAAGACAGATTTTTATGATAAGATGTAAGTGGATAATGATAAACTTATTATAATTTGTTTGATTTGTGTTTTATACAAGCAAAAAGAAAAGCAGTCCCCGCCCTCCAAGAGTTTGCTTTCTAATTAGAAAAGGGATCTGAAAAGTTGGGGGAAGGGACTAGCAGGAAGGCAGAGATGAAGGTACCCAGAAAGGGAATGATTTTGAAGTCTTGAACAGGATTTGAAGGAATATAAAGAAGGCTATCCTGGACTCTCCACAAAAGGGTGGGATTTGCCAACGGGAGAAGACAGATGGGCCTTGCAATGACATGTTCCAAGGTGAGGAGGGCACAGAAGGAAGTCTCAGGATGAGTAAGCAGTGGAGAAGGAATGATTTTGAAGTCCACAGAGTCAGGAGGAGAGTCAGGAGAGGAATGAAGACAGGTCAGCCTGTGCCCTTTTCCAAAATGGAAGCCCCAGGAGAAGCCTATGACTTTCAGTCATTTATGACATGCATATTTTTAGTGTAATGGATATAAGGATCCTTGAATTTACAGCTAGAAGGGACTTCAAAGATCACTTAGTCCAATATTGCCATTTTACATATGGGCAAAATGAAGGCCAAGAAAGGAAATGGCTTCTCCAAGGACATATGGATAAGAATCTCCATAGAGCTGAAATTTAAACCAGATCTTCTGACTCAAAAAGAAATATGCTTTATTGCTACACACTGTCTATTCTGTTCACTGACCTGATTAGTTATTCGTTGCTGAAATATTATAATTTGGGAAACTTTTTATGTTTTTATGGGAATTATGGAATATTTGATATCTGGACTATTCCAATAAATCTGGGAGAGATGGTCCCAGGAGAGTGGGAAGAGCATGTGTTCTTGTTCTAGGCCTGCTTCTAATAACTCCTTTTGCTGTGAACAGAGACAAATAATTTAACTACTCTTCTGCCTCAGTTTTCTCATTTGTAAAATCAGGTTAATAATACCTGTAGTACCTATCGCATATTAGATGCTTGTGATAAATATGTTTTACAAAATGTGAAACACTATAGAGATACATTTGATACAAATAAGAATTGAGGTTTTAGTCTAAAGTTTAGAGGGAGAATAGAGCCTTTAATTTCAACATTTGTGAGAAATGTTGTTCCAGACAAAAGTAAGGATAATCAAATAACAGCACATCCACCCCTCCCCCTTTAAATGCAATTCCTTTATTATTTAATACAGTCCTTCTAATTGGAGGATGGTGTGCTGTGCCTCAAACTGTCCATTTAAGGAGAAGACCCAAATTTCCATCTAAGCCAATGGTTAGATTGCAACCTGTGGGTTGCAACCCTTTTGGGGGTCGAAAGACCCTTTCACAGGGGTCACAGGAGTTGCCCAAGACCATCAGAAAACACATATTTCCAAAGTAGATATGCCCACAAAGGAGTATTAAAGGGTAGTGCATTAGGAAGGTTGAGAACCACTGATTAAGCTGTATTCCTGTGGCCGTCTCCATTTCTCCCCAGAAACCTGTTTGTACTGGAAGATCATTTCAGCCCTGAATCTCACACAGTTAGAGTACAAGTGCCCTCTGTCCATGACACCCCTCCCACTAATTGGAGGATGGTGAGTTCTTCCCCAAACCTCCCTTTAAGGAGAAAGGTCCAGGCCAGCCATCTCTTCATTTCTCACCAGTTTGAATTCTTCTAGACTCCTCTGCTATGGTCCCACATAGGGTACTGCTTTCCATCCCATCTATCCACCCCCTTTAAGTTTTTTTTTATGTGTTTACCTTCCTTATTAGAGTAGAAAGTCCTTAAAGACAGGTGTTGGTTTTTTTTTGCTTATACTTGTACTGCTAGTGCTCAGTGTAGTACCAAGTACACAGTAAGCAATTAATAAATGTTTATTGACTGACTGATGTTCATATATATATATGTAAGACCAAGGTTTAAAATGAGCTATTGTTGTAATGTTGTTACACTAGAAAAAGAATTTAACTAAAACCATGAAAAAATGCTATAAATAAGATAGTATAGTTAGTTACATACACATAACAGAATTTCAGTCCTGGAAGGAAACTCAAAAACCAACTAGTCCCACATCCACCTGTATTTAAATTCTTTCTACATTATCACTAATAAGTGGTCATTAGCCTTTGCACAAAGGCCTTTAGTGAAAAGGAATCTACTCCTCCTCAATGCAGGCCATTCTATATTTTTTTTAAAGGAAAGTTGCTATGTAGAAGCATCCCTCTCCACTCCACCACAGTCACAGCTAAATCATAGATCCTTCCTTTATACCTTTTATTAACTGTGACCTTACATTATATTACTTTTTCTGGCTGTCTTGTTATATACTGTTATCTTATATTGATTGAATCCAATTAAAGTCAACAAAATTTTCAAAGTTTCAGAGGAACTGGTGTAGCAATCTCATATCTGTGAAATTGGTATTTTTGAACAAAAGTTATGGTTTTACATTTATCTCAATTAAATTCTGTCTTCTTATATCTGGCCCAGTGTTCTAGCCTTTTGAAATTTCCTTGGATACTATCTCTCATGAAATATGTATCTCTTATAGCATTGTGTCATCTGCAGATTTGATATTCACATCCATATGCCATCATCGAAATCATTCATAAAATGTTGAACAACACAGGGCCAAGGACAAATCCCTAAATCATTTGATTTTAGTTAATGTTGACCCACTAATGATTTGGGTCATCATTCAACCAATTCCAAATATCCCATTGTCAAGTCCCTCTTTATTTTGTCTATAAGGATAGAATAAGAGAACTTGAATGATTTATTAAAAATCTAGCTTTTCTGTGCCTGCAGTTTTCCCTGTATTAACTCCATTCAAAAAGAAGTTTCATTTATTTCAACCTGTTCTTAATGAAGCCATACTGGCTTTTGGTTATCACCACTTCTCTTTCTAAATATTCACTACCTATGAACAGATTCTCAAAGTGGGTGATACTGCCCTCCTGGGGGTGCTGGAATGGCCCAGGGCTACAATAGTAGCCTCAAGTGCAATTGAGAGGTGTTTAATAAAAATAAGGGGGTGATGGAAGCATGAGAAGAAAATGTTGAAAACCTGTTCTTACATGTTTATCTGTTGTGTAACAGGGTGAAAGTCACAGTAATTACATAATTTTCAAAATAAACACACAAAGTAAAAATTATAACCAATCAGTGGTCAAGTCTATGGACAGGTCTTAACAAGCAAGTGCTGACCTGTGAACGTGTCAGGCATTGTAGGGAAGTGCAGCATGGCCTGGCAGGAACATGTGCACGTAATGACTTGTTTACAACACTATACAGTTACATGACACAATATTATGTCATCAAAATTTCAATGCAGGAAAAAACACAAATTTACAATAAAATATTAAAGTTTAGTATTTAATAATAATAAATTATTTCATATATATGTATTATATATTTTATATATAATAAATAATAATAATAAAATATTAAATAAAATGCATTGTTTTTTGAATAATTTTTTTTAAAATGACCCAAATTTCATAAAAACTGTTAAAGGATTAAAGGAAAAACTATAGATTCTGAGTAATTGTTTTTTTTAAAGGCAGTGGTGGGGCACATAACTTTGGGAACATCCTATCTATGCCTTTAAATCATATGCTGGATAACTTTGCCTATAATCTAAATCAGGCTCATGAGTCTATGGCTTTTGGACTAAACTTTCTTCTCATTTTTTTTAAAACAGGTGCAACATTTCCCAGTTCTGTAATATTTCTTTCATTTTCTAAAATCTGTCAAAGATCACTGATGCAACAGCGTCAACTGTTATAGTTCAACAGTTATAGCTGCCCATTCTTCCAGCAGCCTAAAATGGAGTTCACTGGGACCTGTTGATTTAAACTCATTGATGATAGATGGATGCTCTTATTTTCTCTTCACTTTTCTTGGGTTTCAAGAACCTAGAACTTTTATTCTGTCCTTTTCAGATCATTCCTTGTTGGCAAAGAAAATGTGTCAGATAAGAATTGAGAAGACTGTGTTCTCTGGGTCGTTTATTATCATTATCCCATCTACTTCATGTAGTATTCTACCTCCCTTTTCATCTATTCTTCAACACAGATGAAAAGAAACTAACAACAAAAACCTCACCCTTTTTGTTGTCCTTAGCATTCATCACCAACCTTATTTCATTCTCATTGTACTTTAATTCTCCTGACACTGTAGTTTCAGGACAGATCTTACCCCATACTCTAAGTTATAGATGCCTTTCAAAACAGATGATCCAGTAGTTTCCCAGTATAGCATATAATACGTGTGACTAGTCAGTTAACAAATGAGTGGACTAGTAAACAAGAGACATACAATTCTATATTATAGGGCTAAAACAAAAACTTGAGAATGAAAATTGTTCCTACCATACTTCTAACTTATTATCCCATATCTCTCCTTCCCTTACATGTAAAAAAATGCTTTGAGAAATCTACTTACAATAGGTGGCTCCACTTCCTCTCCTCTCACTTCTAATTCCTCTGGAATCGGACTTCCAATCACATAAATTAAATAGAAACTATTAATTTCCAAAGTTACCAATAGCCTCTTATTTGCCAAATTGAATAATTCCCATTTTTCTTGACTTATTTGTAACATCTAACATTGCTGATCACCCTTTCCTCCTGGAAATTATCTCCTTTCTAAGTTTTCAAGTCACTATCCTCTCCTGGGTCTACTTCAGCCTATTTGACAAAATGTAGGTATCCCTTGATGCTAAGTTATCTTCTCTTTTTGCTTTAACTTGATGATCTTATCAGTACCCATGAGTTCAATTATCACCTCTTTGAAGATGATTGCCAGATTTACATATCTAACTCTAGTCTCTCTCCTAATCTATAAATTTATATCACCAACTGCCATTTGGTCATCTCAAACTGTATATCCCATAAACATTTCAAATTTTGAACGCTCAGAAGAAAATTTACTTAAAATCTTCCCCCTTTTTTTTTTTCAAATTTTCCTATTCCTGTCAAAGATATTGTCATCTTCTGAGTCCTTAAGATTAGAAATCTCAGTATCCTCCGAGAGTTCTCACTCTTGTTTACTCTACATATCTACTCAGTTGCCAACTGCTGTTGTTTTTATGCTTCCCTTTCTCTCCTAATAGCCACCACTATAATTTAGGTCCTGATCAATCTTTCCCATAGACAATTGTCATAACCTTCCTTTATTCCTTTGATTAAAAAAAAAGTTTTCTTATTCTGAATTTCAACAACAAAAGAGCATTTCTAGATACAATGTGGGACAGAAAAAGAGGATTACATTTCAAACCACAAAACTCTCTTAAGAAGGGCTTGTGTCTTCAGGAAAAAAAGGGAAAAAAGCAAGGCTGCAAACTCTAAGACATGGGGTTAAATTAAACAATTCCATGAAGAAACAACAAATTCTGTAAGAAATCAGTAGAAATATCTTCAAACACAAAGAAAAGGAAATTCAAATAACACAAGGCTATTTTGTATTCACAGGCACGCGCGCACACGTGCACACACACACACACACACACACACACACCTCAGAAGAGATTATTCTTAAGAGCAATGAAGCTCTAGATTCAACTCAAGGTGATCTATTCTGCAATTCTGAACTTAACCACAAATGAAATAAGATGGATTCAATAATAAAGAGGTATTTGAAACATTCTTAAAAAGAAAACCAGACTGAAGAGATTATTTTTTCTCAAATACCTCAGACAGAAAAATTGCAGGAGATTTGAAAGTATGCAGCAGTTAAGGACAATAAAAGAGTAACAACAGAAAGGCTGATAAGACTGATTAAATCTCTTTAAATTAGTCCTATTTTTGCTTTTCCTTTGCATGAGATCTTGATTGCTATCCCTGCCTTTTTTAACTTCAGCTAAAGCATAACAGATTCTACTTATAGCTCCTTATCTTAACTTTCTATATATTTGTTTCAAGTATATTTCTTATAAACAGCATATCTTTGGATTCTGATTTTTAATCCATTCTACTATTCACTTTTATTTTATGGGTGAGTTCATCCCATTCACACTCACAGTTATGATTACTATGTACTTATGTCCATCCTACTTTCTTTTTATTTATCCTTCTCTCTCTTTTCATCCTATATTTCCTCTAACATTTGTTTTGCTTCTGACCATTGCCTCCCTTTAGCCATTTTTACCCTTTTACCCCCTCCTTTTTCCTTTATCCCCTTTGTCTCCTGTTTCAGTATTGGGTAAGATAGATTTCTATACCCTATTGAGTTTGTTTATATATTTTTCCCACTTTCAACCAGTTTAGATGAGAATGAAGCTTAAATATTGCCTGTCAACTCCAAAGTAAAAACTTTTCCTTGAGTGCCTTTTTTTGTGTGAGGTAATTTTTGCCTTTCTTTGTCTCCCCTTGTCCTTCTCTTAGAGAATTTCTCTTCCTCACCTGTTCATTTATTTTTTTACTATTATTTATTATTTTATTCTGCCCCCATATAAATAACTCATTCCTATACCCTCTTTCTATATAGAATCCTTTTAACTGCCCTAATAATGATAAAATTATTAGAAGGCATATTCATCATTTTCTCATGTAGGAGTGTAAACAGTTTAGCCTTACTGAGAACATTATTTTTTTCTTTTCTATGTTTACCTTTTCATGCTATTTCTAATTCTTGTATTTGAAAGCTAAAATTTTTATTCAGGGGCAGAGCCAAGATGGTATAGTAAAAGCAGGAATTTTTCTGAGTTCCTGCTCCAACCATCTCCAATACCTGAAAAAAAAAAACAACTCTAAACAAATTTTAGAGCTACAAAACTCACAAAGTGACAGAGAGAAAAAAATCTCCCGCTGAAAGCAACTTGGCAGGCCTACTGGAAGGGTCTATCACACTGAGCTGGGAGTCAAGCACAGTCCTGCAGGAGCCACTGTGGGCCCAGACCCAAGGCAGCCCTGACCAGCAGCCCAGACCAGCCAGGGCAGATTTCAGGAGAGTGAATCACTGGCAGCTGTGGCAGTTTTCAGACTTCTCAACACATAAGTGCCAAAGAGAAAGCAAAAGGTCAATAGGGCACTCTTTTGGAACTGGGTGGTGACAGAGGAGCATGGCTGGCCCTTGCCCCTGAGGCAAAAGGTGGTGCTTTCTCATGTGGCTGCCTCCAGAGCTCCTGGCCTACAGTTTGTAGGGGGACCAAGTGACTATTCAGAGGGTAAGAGCCTAGAAATCATCCTTCAAAAAATTCTAAAGGAAAATTGCCCTGATATTTTAGAACCAGAGGGCAAAATAGAAATGGAAATAATTCACTGATAGCCTCTTGAAAAAGACTCCAAAAAGAAAACTAGGAATATCATAATCAAATTCCAGAGTTCCAAGTTCAAGGAGAAAATATTATAAGTTGTCAGGAAGAAACAATTTGGGTATTGTGGACACACAATCAGGATAACATAAGATCTAGCAGCTTCTACATTAAGGGATCAAAGGGCTTGGAATATGATATTCTGGAGGTCAAAGGAGCTAGAATTAAAACCAAGAATCACCTACCCAGCAAAATGAGTATAATGCTTCAGGGGAAAATATGGTTATTCAATGAGACAGAGGACTTTCAAGTATTCTTGATGAAAAAATCAGAGCTGAACCAAAAATTTGACTTTCAACTACAAGAAACAAGAGAAGCATGAGAAGGTAAACAGCAAAAAGAAATCATAAGGAACTGACTAAAGTTGAACTATTTTCATTCCTACATTGGAAAAAATGATCATTGTAACTCGAGACTTTTCTCAGTATAAGGATAATTGAAGGGAATATACCTATACACACACACACCACACACATATATACATATATATGTATGTATGTATATATACATATACATACATATATGTGTGTATACACACATGACTGCATATATATGTACATGTATACATAGACAGGGGCACAGGATCAGTTGAATAGGAAGGGATGATATCTAAAAATAAAATTAAGATGTGAGAAAGGAATATAATGGGAGAAGAAAGGGAGAGATAGAATAGGGTAAATTATCTCATAAAAGAGACAAGAGAAAATTGTTACAATGGAGGGTAAGAGCAGGAAGGTGAAAGGGAATGGGTCAACCTCCCTCTCATTGAATTTGGCTTAAGGAAGGAAAAACATACACAGTCAATTGGTTATCTTATACTACAGGAAAGTAGGAGGGAAGGCAATAAGAGGGGAGATGATAGAAGGAAGGGAAGATTGGGGGAGAGGGTATTACCTTTTTGAAAAGGGACAGGGTCAAAGTAGAAAATAGAACGAGTGGGGGGGCAGGATAGGATAGAGGGAAATATAGTCTTTCACAACATAACTATGGACATGTTTTGTGTAACTACACATGTACAACCTATATTGAATTGCTTGTCTTCCCAATGGGAGTATGTGAGGAGGGAAGAAGTGAAAGAATATGGAAATCAAAGTTTTAAAAACAAATGTTTAATAAAAATTGTTTGTTTTCTTTTTACATGCAACTGGGAAATAAGATATACAGGCACTGGCGTATAGAAATCCATCTTGCCCTACTAGAAAGTTGAAGGGTAGGGGTGGAGGGAGGAGGATATAAGAGAGAACCAATTGGAGGAAGGGGTATTCAGTAGGCTCACTATCTTGGGGTTGGGGGTAGGAGAAAGATGGGGAGAAATTTTGTAACTCAAAATCTTGTGGAAATGAATGTTGAAAACTAACAATAAATAAATTGGAAAAAAGTTAAAAAAAACAACAACCAAAAAAATTTCTATTCAGTTCTAGTCTTTTCATCCAGAATGCTTGAAAATCCTCTATTTTGTTAAATTCTCATTTTTTTTTCCAGTAAAGGATTATACTCAGTTTTGCTGGGTAGACCATTCTTGGTTGTAATCCTAGTCCTTTGGTCTTCCAGAACATCATATTCCAAGCCCTCTCTTTTCCAACCTATTTCCTGATTTTGAATTAGATGTTAAAGTTGGGCTTTATTTCTGGTATGGGGTCCCAAGGGTCCCAAGCTTCAGGCTTTTTTGCACTGCTATTTTCTTTTTTTTTTAATTTTAATTTATTTTCTTGGTTACATCATTCATTTCCACAAGGTTTTGAGTTACAAATTTTCTCCCCTTTTTGTCCCTACCCCCCAGCCCAGAACATTGATCACACTGTAAGACCCCTCCCACAATCTGTTCCCTTTTATGCCCTCCTCCAACACCTCTCTAGCTTTTTAGCAGGGCAGGGAGCTCCTCCCTGCCCCTGTCCCTGTATGTATTATTTCCCAGTTGCATTTAATTGTATAGCTTTAA
>JAQQSW010023873.1:0-10193 GCA_028646575.1 Pseudocheirus occidentalis
TCTGTCTCTCTTTCTCTGTCTCTCTCTCAATTCCTCTTCCCTCTCACACCCTTGCCCCCTTTCCCAGTGCTAAATCATTTTACTGATTGCTGCTTTTTAGTATAATTTGGAAATTGGTTCTGTTAGCCATCTTTCTTTTCTCCCATTTAAAAAATAATTATTTATTGTGATTCTAGACTTTTTCTTGCTACATATTCAAGTTTGTTGATTTTTTTCTAGCTCTATAAAATAATCCTTTCTTAAGCTGGTGTGAAATGAATAAATAATTTAATTTAATCAGCATTGTCATTTGTATTATTTCTCCTCTGCCTTCACACAAACAATTAAAATTTCTCTAATTCTCTATTTTTGCAAAAAGTGTTCTACAGTTAGGGTCACAGTGTCATTGTGTATATAATCATATATATATGTATATATGTGTATATACACACACATATACAATTATATCCACATATATGATCATATCCACAGACATTATATACATACATCTACAAAGACACTATACACAAATATATACATTTACATATACATATATCTATATGTGTGTATGAAATATGTTTGTATGTATATATGTGTGCATGATTGTATATGTATATTTACCATCTTTATTTTGAATGAATTTCCCTGTTTAGCTCTTCTTGCTGGCCTTTTGTAGGAATATATAGAAATATTGATGATTTGTGTGGATTCATTTTTAGCCTTCAACTTTGCTGAATTTATTGTTTCAATTAATTTTAGCTAGGACTTTCTACATAAATCACCACCTCATGTCTGAAAGGTGAGAATTTTAATTATGCTTTGTGTATGTTTACTCCCTGGATTTGTCTTTCTTGTCTTATTGCTAGCACTGGTAGGTCTATGTTAAATTGTATTGGTGATGATAGGCACCCTTGCTTTGGAGTGTCTCTTCTCTACTTCTATTGGTAAGCACAAGCTTTATATAAGCATTTACTGTTAGGAAATATAGTTTTTAGTTCAGTTTTTTAAAAAACCCTGTTTAGAAGGTGTCTTGAAAATGTTTATAGCAGTTTCAGTCATTATACCCTAGAAATTGAGAACAAAAGAAAGTAGATTGGTCATGAAGGAGAAATGTGGGGTGGCAAAAAGACAGAAAAAGTATTACACATGCACCCCAAAACAGGAAAATAAAAAGACACCTGAACCTACTATTTTGGGTGGAACCTTCTTTAAGGATTTGATAGAAAGGAATGGATAAAAAAAATTACAAAGCCTAAGAAGTCATGCCATAGTTTTAAGATCCAATTTGAAAGTGAAAAGTCACGCTAATTGAACTCACAAATTTATTAAAGTATCTAAATGATAACTAGCCAAACGTAGGAGTAACAGTCAAATTTTTTGGTCATTAAAACTTCCATTAATGACACATAAAACAAAACCTTCATCTTAATGTCACTTTAACCACTTATTAGCTGTGTGGCTTTGGACAAAGTATTTAACTTCTCTGCATCTGTTTCCCCATCTAGAAATAATAAAACAAAGAAATATCAAAAGAATAGTTGGAAAATATAGATAGGTAAATCTGCCCCTACCATAATCACACACACACACACACACACACACACACACACACACACACACATACATATATGTATATGTAAGGATTCTGAAGATCACCTGGCAGGATAAGGTACCAAACACTGAGGTCCTTTCTTGAACCAAACTGTCAAGCATTCAAACTCTGCTTCAGAAAGAGTAACACTGATGGGCTGGTCATGTTGTTTTAATGAAAAACTTACACCTGCCAAAAATACTATTTTATGAAGAACTAACACAGGGCAAGTGTTCACATGGTGGTCAGAAGAATCTATACAAGGACACTTTCAAGGTCTCTCCCAAGAACTTTGGAATTGATTGTGTGACATGGGAGATACTGGTACAGGACTGCTCAGTATGCTATGCCCTCATCATAGAAGGTCCTGTGTTCTATGAGCAAAGCAGAATTGAAACACCTCAAAGGAAACACAGGATGAGCAAATTTAGAGTATCCACCCCAAATGTTCAGATGGACTATTTGTGCCCTACTGATCATTTCAAGCTTGTATTGCTCTAATCAGCCACAGTTGAACACATTGAAACTTGACTTTAGCATAGTGGTGTCATTTTTGGTCCTCTTTGAAAACATACAACAACCATGTGTGTATGGTAACCTTTCCTAATCATTTAAGCTTTCCCAGGAGTAAATAATCTCCTGCGCAGAGGAGGGAGTTCTGTCTTCCTTAGTTTTTAATTAGATTCCAGATGACTACTTGTTAAAGACCTTTGTATTGGGGAATTTCTGTTCTGGAACTAATTAAATAGGTTAACTTCAAATCCTTTCCAAATCTAGAACATCAAACATATCTGACAATATATACATTGTGTAGTACCTATGGACAACCTCTTTCTTGAGTGATAGATTGTAAATCAACTGATGTCACAGTTTTGTTTTTTTTACTTCATTGATCTACTACATTTTTTTTTACTGTGTTGATCAAGTTTCTTATGTTTTTCAAAGTTTTTGTTTTTATTGTTTCCTTTACATTATGGCAATGATTCATTTTCTAAGTCATTATTCTGTTTCTGATCACTTGACATTAAGCGGCTTCTTTCTAACCCCCAGTTTTACTGAAAGTTTCATCTCTTTTGTTTCTTAGGTATAATAATACTCGATTAAATTCATATGCTACATTTTGTTTAGCCATTCTCCAACTGGTAGGCATCTATTTTGTTCACAATTTTTGCTTCCGCAAAAAATGTTGCTGTATATATAATCTGTATATATAGGATCTTCCTGTCTTTAACATCATTGTGGTTTATGCTAATGGTGGAAACAATGGGACAAACAATGCCATATATTTTTCTAGTGTGTTCAGAATTGTTTTCTAGAATAGTGGTGCCAATTCACAGTTCCATTACGTTGGTGTGCCATTTTCATTTCATATCATCTTTGCTAATTTGATAGGTATAAAATAAAGCTTCAGAGTTCTTTAAAGGTTTGTTTCTTTTATATTTAGTCATTTGAAACTTTTTGTCTAATACTTGGCGGCAATTTTTTAGTTGTTTTTTTTTCCCCCAAAACTTCTTTTCCTTATCATTTCCCCAAATATCTTTAAGGAGATAGATAGATGGATGGATAGTTATGTATGTATGTATGTATGTGTATGTATGTATGTGTGTATGTATGTATACATATACATACATACATACATACATACATGTATGTATGGGATGTATGGGATGTATGGGATGAGTGAAAACTTCTCAATTTGGGGTTGTTAACTTTCCTTCCCCCCCTCCTCCATTGCTGCTCTCAATCACTTTCATCTTCCTTTGTCTGTTTTCCCACCTTGGTGGGACCCTCCTCCGTCTTTTCTTGCTGTCCCATTTGGGGAAGAATTTGATGAAGTCTGCCTCTCAACCAATGAGGAGGAGATAGTCAGGAAGGGGGCTTGACTAAGTTAGGGTATAAATTATTGCACCGTCTTTTGTAACATGCCTCTTCTCCATGATAAGTCATTAGGAAGACAACCCTCTTCTCCTGGGGAAGAGAATAAACTCCTGTTCTCATCCTAAGAGATCTCTGTGTTTATTTTTTCACTAAATTAAGGTATTTTTAATCCCAAACATATACACACACATATAAATGCATACATACATATATGTATATATAAATACATGTATGTATACATATATACATATAACACACATTCACATATGCAAACTATATATATTTTATGTATATACATATATCTACATGCATGTTTATTTAGTTATTAATTCTAACACATCTTAGATGTAGGTTTTTTTTCAGATATCTTCCCATATTAACAGCTTCTATTATTATTTTATATTATTATTTTATATTATTATTTTAGTTGCATTGATTTGTTTGTGCAAATGAGTTTCAATTAAATATAATTAAAATTACCTATTTTTCTCTTTAAAATCACATTTTTCCTTTGTTAATGTAAGAATTCTCTCCCTAATGATAGTTGTTTAAAATTCTTTCTTATATAAAGAGATATGTGTTTGTGTGTGTGTGTGTGTGTGTGTGTGTGTGTATTTTCTTACTGAAGTAGCATTAGGTCAGTGTGGTACAATTGAAAATGCACTCAATGGTGAGTATGGGAACCTGTGTTTAAAGCCATGCTCTTCTGTTTGCTACCTCTATAACTTTATGTAAGTGATTTAAATGTCCTAGAGTCTAAAACTAAAGTCTAGAATCTAGACTTTAGTTTCCTACTTATCAAATGAGGGAGTTGGACTTTATAGCCTCTGAATTTTCTTCCTTACCTAATCAATGATACTATGATCTTATTATGCCCATTAAGTTGCAATCCATTAAAACACCACGGGTTTTTTACAAAGTTATCTTTCTATGACTCCTGTCTCTGCAAATCATTTTGTGAAGCAAAGTAAACCAGTTCTGGTAATTCAAGCTCACAAATCACTTCCTCTTGAAATAATCAAATTAAGGGGAAGTCAAAGTTATATGCAACCTTAGAAACCAAATCATTAGAACCATTTGTTTATATTAATTTCATTTTAACAAAAATTTAGTAAGCATGGGCTTTAGGCATGACACTCCTCTAGGTACTGAAATACAGACAAAAAACAAAACAACCCCTGCCCTTAGAGAATTTACATTCTATTCTAGGACCACAATATCCATCAATCAATGATTCATTTTTATTCTAAGGCAAAGTAACTTAAGCAATGGCTTCCAGGTGGGGACTGCTTTAAAAGGTTACTTTAAGACAATTCAGATAAGTCCATCTCAGCAAAAGAGGTTTGGACTCTTGAATATCAGTTTTTTCCCACAAGGTAGCAAAAATGTAACAATTTGAAAGTAGGGAACTTGACAAAGAGCAGATGATGTGAAAACTTCACTTAGTTTCTTCTCCACCAGAGCTTCCTCCAAAACTGATCAATAGACAGGACTGGGAACTACTGGGAACTGAGTCAACCTAACTTTCAACAATAATACTTGCTCTCAAGGAACTAAAATAAAGAGTGTTTACCCAAAAATATAAAGAAATTTCATAAGGGAAAGGTGGGAGATAAGAGTATTAAACACTAGGATAAGCTAGTAAGACAATTTCACTAGAAATAAGAGTGTGGCATCCCACATTCCACTGTTCCATCGGGGAGCAATATGAAATTTGACTCAAAAGGTAGATGGGATTATTCTTATTTTCATCCTCATCCTCATCATTGATGAGGTTTAGGGGAGCTCAGGATCCTGAAATAGTGACATGCCAGGTCCTGCCAGAATGAATTCAATCCAAGCCTTCTTTCAACCAAAGAAAAACAAAGTTTATTAAAGATCTGCAACATTAAGCAGTTTTAAGGAAACTGAGCATTTGATTCCCTAAAGCCAGAGGGCAGATTGGACTTGTATGTTGGTAATGCTAATGTAGCAGGGTAGATAAAGTCTGAGCACTTTCATGGAAATAAGATGGATTTTAAAGACAGAAAGACTGATGGATGAATCCTGGGGTGGCCAAGTAGTCTGGGTGGCTGGAGGAAGGGTTGAAGTCTAGGGAGGGTCTTGATGGGAGTGCTCAGTAGCCTGGATAATGGAATTAAGGGTGGGAAGTAGCTGAACAAAGATTTGAACATAATGATAAAGAAAGTCTTATGTTCTCAAAGGAAAGCCAGATCTAGTGGGGAAACCCAAGGAGATTCTAATGTGGGGTTTTCCAGTGTCCCTTAGATAAATGGGACCCAAACTCTTTTTGGAAAAGGGGCAAAGGTCTTGGCTTGAACCTGTACCCTTTTAATCATCATTGTCATAATTATAGAGACTGGCAAATTACAGCCTTTAGAATTTATGAATTGTTGGCTACATAGATAACTTTTGGCAAAATGGGAAATATACTTCTTGACTACTAAGTCCCAGCTTGTTTTCCTAAAGGGAGATGGCAGTGTAGTTTTGAAATACCTGAATTCTTCACAACACATACCACATCCCTCTCCATCCCCCTTCAGAAGTACAAGAATTTAAAAATAACTGATTTGTAGTCATTCTCCTCACACATGTTCTTGATTACTTTCATTTAAAAGAAAAGAGGTTTGAATGAGGTGTTAGGGATTTGAGGGGCCTGTCATTGGACTGTGGTCAGAATCTCCTAGAAATACATTCCATGAGGCTTGTAAATTGCAGAATTCCCAAGGTGACCTCCTTTAATTAATTCATATTTTAAAAATAGGAGATAGGAGCTCTGGTCAGTAGTATCCACTTATTTTTAATTAAATTTCTGAAAGCAATGGGCATTTGTCACTGGATAGGTTATTATCTGAAACTCCTAGGTCATATATAAGGAGCTTTTAGTATCTAATTGTATATGAACGCAGGAAAGCAAGAATCTTCTCCTGCTGTAGTTAATAGTATGAGTACATATTTCATCTGGCATTAAACAGATTTCACAGATGCAAGGCTAATTCATAAGGAAGAGATCCTACTTAGAAGATATTGAGTCCGAAGGTGGACCTTAATCCTTGGATTACTGGTAAATTCCCATAAAATCTAGTCATTTTTATTACAGGGTGCCAAGGACAACAATCCAGAAACATTCCAAGGAAGCAGAGAGAGTCAAATCCATTTTCTCTAAGATGCAATTATTTTACAGAATAAATAATATTTACCTAAATTTATGTAATTTACCAAACCAGTGAGTATTATATTAACATTCGATTTAGAGGTTACAATAGGGAAAAGAGAGATGGAGAGAGAAAGAGGGGGATGAAGATGGGGAGGAAAGAGAGAGAGAGAGAGAGAGAGAGAGAGAGAGAGAGAGAGAGAGAGAGAGAGAGAGAGACATGAAGGAAGGGAGTCAGGGAGGGAGGAGAGAGACAGACATAGACAGACATAGAGAGACAGAGAGTGATATAGAGGACCAGGATTTTTGTCCTTTCTCTTTTTGTTAAAAGAGAAAAGGACTAAGATTCCTATAGTGATCAAGGATTTGTCTTTTTCTTAGACCGAGAAGATAGAACAAAGAGCAATCAGCAAAAAGAAAAGGAAGGCAGAGTTTTGGTGCAATAAAAAGATGAAATACATAACAATCAAATACATCCAACTTGTAATGAGTTACCTCATTAGGGAGGGAGAGGTAGTATAGCTTACTGGAGAAAGCACCAGTCGACAAATCAAAAAAATGAATTTGAGTCTTGGCTCTGGGAGGTTAACTATGGGGCCCTGCGTAAGTCTCTTAAGAACCTCAGTTGCCCTTTCTCTATTCCCCTAGGGGGGAATATATATTTTAGTACATTGTGACAGTGTGAGAAATGATTTCTTTTTGTTTCTTTAAGTAATTTTAAATATGTGAATGATTACTGCTATTAATAATTCCTATTTGCTAGTAATGTTCAAGCAAGAGGTGGGATGTCTGCTTTTAAAGATGGTTTAGAGAGAATTCATGCCTTCTGTAAGTACTGGAGTGAATAATTTCTGAAGTCTCTCAATTTTGTTTCTGAGACTGCAACTTTATTTCATCCTATCATAAACAACCAGTCCTGCAAAAAAGTAGAATAAGTATATTACTCATGTTTTACAGATGAAGAAACAGACTCAAAGAGACAAAATGTTTCTCCCTTGACCACATTATTATTGAGTGGTAGAACCCAGTTGAGAACTCAGATTTTCTGATTCCTAATACAAAGCTGTTTTTACCTGGCTAATAATTCATGCTATGCCTCATAGGGCTCTTTCAAAGATTATATTGGATAATGTATCCAATAGCATTCTAGAAATCATAAAATAGTATATTACAAAAAGATAATGGTTATTTCTTAGTGAATACAAAAAAATATTTTTACCCATGAAATATTATACCCACAACAGTGATTGGCTGAATGGACACTGGTTCGCCTCCTTCTGTTTACTTATGTTTGCAGTGGGCTCAGAGACTTTAAGGACAAAAACAAATCCCTTTGTGCTTTCCTTGCGTCTTTGTACCATTTTAATCTGTGCTCTTTATCCTTTCACCTTTATGCTTTCCCACAGCCCAAGTAAACATATAAAGTAGGACAGTTTCTCAATAGCCGAGGTTGTTTCTTATTTTTAATGATAATATTCACAATTTGACTTATACCTGGCTTTTTCCACCTTATTTTCCACTACTTTCCACATGTAATCTCCATTTCAAGCAGGTTGGCTTACCATCTTGACCCTTGATACTTTTCATGTTGTATCCCATTTGTGAAATGCATTCTGACATGGTTGTCTTTGAGAATCCATAGTTCCTCCAACAAATAGGTCTAAAGTTGTGACCTGTTCAAGTCCTTTCCTCATTCCTTCCCAATCTCTATTATTTACACTATCTCCTCCTTGCAGGACATTTTTATTACCATGTTTTTTCTTCTATGTACACACACTGTATCCTCTCCACAGACTATAAGCCCCACAAGGGAAGGGATTCTTCATTTTTGTCTTTGCATTCACACTCTCTAGCATGGAGGCCTGGCATATAACTAGTGACTGATCAGTGTGTTTTGTGTTGAAGCTAATAGCAACTCTCAGCCTAGAGTGCTTTAAGAGCCACCAAGTACTGTCCTTACAACAAATCTCAAAGGAGGGGAAATTGGTATTATTTTCCCCATATTGGACAAGAGGAAATTGGAATCCAGTGATGTTCAGCACCTTATTCATGGCCAAATAGCTAGATACAGTTAGGGATCGAGAAATCAAATCTCCAGATCCAAATTTGAGTGGTCTTTCAACTAGGAGCAGCTCCCTCCAGAACCAAACACCAGAGACTGAATATATTAAAAAAAATACAATAAGTATTTTTGGAGTGCAATACTCAACAAACATTCTTATTTTTATGCATAGTTCTATTTATTTGACTCCTGTAGAGTCTACCACAGTGCTCAGAACTTAATCAATCAGTCTAAAAGCATTCATTAAGCATCTATCATATTCCGGACATTGTGCTAGTCAATGTAGATTAAAAATATGCACACATATGTGTTTACATATATATGTATATATATATACATGTGTATGCGCAGATTCACACATGTGTATATCTATGTGTATATATAGGTATGTGTGTATATGCACACACATACACATACACACACATATATGGTCTCTGTACTCAAGGTCCCTGCATTCTACCTGAGCAGACAATGTATGTATGTATGTATGCATGTATATGTGTATGTATGTGTATACATACACACACCTGTAAGCATGTGCAAAATAAATACAAAGTAGGGAGGGATACAAAGAATAGGAAAGGCTTCATGTAAAAGGCAGAACTGGAATTCATTCTTAGAGAAAAAAAGGAAGCAATTTGTTAAATACCCACAGAGTTCCAGGAACTGTGCTACGTGCATTATGAATCTTATCTCATTGAATCTTCACAGCCTGAGAGCAGGTTCTATTAGTGTCCCCATTTACAATTTAACAAACTGAGGCACATAGTGGTTAAGTGATTTGCACAGGATCACACAACTGATGAGCATCTGAGGGATTAAGAAAGTCTAGAAATTCAGAGGGGAGGAGTTGAGAAAGCCAGTACAAAAGCAAAGAAGGGAGCATTGAGTGAGGAACAACAAGAGAATCTGTAGATGTCCTTTATCTATATGTGTTCCTGAAAACATACCTTGGGCTGGATTAAGTAATTACTTTGAGGGGGGGAAAGAAGCCATTTGACTTGATTCCCTTTTGTTTTTCATACACATAAGCATTTCTTCGAGCAAAGTCACCAATCATTTTGGAATCATAAAAGAACATGGTGTGAGTGAATGAATGAGAGTCAAATAGCTCTGGTTATCCTTAGGTGGGACAGAAGACTGCAACTGGAATCAGTATGACTATAGTTTAAAACTTTTGTCTTCTACTAATCACTTATTTGATCATGTGATCATGAGGTCATGCATGGGCAAAGAAAGTAACTTCTGCCAACCTCAGTTTTCCTCAGCTGTAAAAATCTGGATAGTAATACTGATAGCTATTATCTAACAGAAGTATTGTGAGATTGTTTAGGTAAAATATTTTGCAAACTATTAAGTTTTCTAGAAATCTTGGTCATTATTATATCCCCAAGAGTACCTTGGAATTATGAGAAAAGTCCTTTTTACTCTGTTGGAAAAGGGAATGAGAGAAAAGGGAATTAGGATTTATTAAGTACCTATCACATGTCAGATGCCATGCTAAATGCTTAACAAATATTATTTAAGTC
>JAQQSW010023874.1:0-10193 GCA_028646575.1 Pseudocheirus occidentalis
CTCAGCCAATAGCATTCTTCCACGTCAACAGGGGAATTCACACCTTTTCACCAGGGGGAATTCACACCTTTTCACCAATGGACAGAGTTCTATACTTAGCCCTAAGTTACTAGGATCTACTTAACCCTGAGTATATCAAACAAATTGATTACCATTGCAAGGCCCTGCAATACTAGAGAAGTAAGTTGCTTTGATCAAATTTCTTTCCTAAATGTATATCTTACTACCATTATACTCTGTTCTCATTCTTCTCACTGTGTGTGTTTGGGGACGTGTGTGCCCCAGATTTATAGGGAAAATATTTTGTAACTATCATTTTTTTCACTTTTCCATTTTAATAAATGCCTTCACTAACAACCAATTGCATGTGCCAGCTAACCATTTAAGGAGAAGTACACTGGTGGGGATTTATAAGCCATAGAGTTAAGTAGTAGCCACTCACAGAGTGCCCTGTAGATTAGGGCTAGGAGGCCTTCAGCTTTGAGGCCATATGTGGTCTTATAGGTCCTTGGGTGTGGCCTTTTGAGTGAATCCAACTTTTGTGGAACAAACCCTTTTATTAAGGAGATTTGTTCTGTGAAGTTTGGATTCAGTTAAAGTGTCACATGTAGCTTCAAGGCTGCAGGTTCCCCACTCCTGCGCTAGATAGAATCTGTGCAAGCAGTAATTGACTTCAGGAAAGCTAACTCGCTAATGAAAATGGCAAGTAAAGAGAAAAGCCCAGAATTATACAACATAAATACAATGCTGCTAAATACAAGGGTTAGGGAGGGTAGGCACTAATATTTCATGAGATCAAGAATTTCATGTAGGAGACAGAGTTTGAACTGAATCTTGAAGGAAGATGGGGATTATATAAGACAGTTCATTCTGGTCCTGAGGGATGGTCAGTACAAAGGTGTGGAGAGGGAACAGAGCATAGTGTATATAAAGAACAAAGAGAAAGTTAATTTGGCTAGATGATGGAGGAGAGTGATATAAGAGACCATGAAACTAGATTGAGGGATAGATTATGAGAGCTTTAAAAAATAGATGGAGGAAGGGTGGCTAGGTGGTGCAGTGAATAGAGCACCGGCCCTGGAGTCAGGAGTACCTGAGTTCAAATCCGGCCTCAGACACTTAATACAAAAAACTAGCCATGTGACCTTGGGCAAGTCACTTAGCCCCAACTGGCCTCCAAAAAAAAAAGCAAAAAAACAAAAAACAAAAAAATAGACGGAGGAGCTAATATTTCATCCTCTAGGCAATATGGAACCTCTCAAATTCATTGAGTATCTTCACTTAAGGAAAGGTCATATGTCCACTTAAGGAAAATCACTTTGGCAACTGTGTTTAGGATGAACTGGAGTATAAAGAGATTTGAGGCAGAAAGGCCAATTAAAAGGCTATTGCAATAGTAGGCTATAGGTGCTAAGAACTTGAACTGAGGCGGTGGTTACATGAGTGAAGAAAAGGTTTTAGAAGCAAAAGATGTTGCAGAGGTAGAAAGAATAAATTTTGGCACCTGATAAGCCATGCAGGCTGAGGGAGATGGAGGAATTGAGGAGAACTCCAAGGTTACAACCCTGGAAGGTTAAAACAACGATGCTGCCTTCAGCAGCAACCAGAAGAAGCTTGGAAAAGAGGGTTTGGCAGATAAAGAGTTCTGGGTTATTTAAAATGATATTTTATTTCCCCCCAATTATATGTTAAAACAATTTTTAACATTTTTAAAGTTTTGAGTTTCAAATTCTATGCCTCCTTTCCTTCCTCCCTCCCTGCCCCCCCCGCCCCCAACAGTAAGCAATCCAATGTAGGTTATATATGAGCAATCATATAAACATATTGGTCATCTTGTGTAAGAAGACTCTAACGAAAGTTTTTAAAAGAAAGAGGAAGGAAAGAAGGAAGGAAGGAAGGAAGGAAGGAAGGAAGGAAGGAAGGAAGGAAGGAAGGAAGGAAGGAAGGAAGGAAGGAGGGAAGAAGGAAAGAAGAGGGAAATTAGTATGTTTCAGTCTGCATACATACAATATCAGTTCTTTTTCTAGAGATGGATAGCATGTTTCATCAAGAGCCTTTGGGATGATCTTGTACCATTGAATTGCTGGGAATAGTTAAGTCATTCACAGTTCTTTATCTACAGTATTGCTGTTACAATGTACAATGTTCTCCTGGTTCCACTCACTTCACTTTGCAACAGTTCATGTAAGTCTTCCCAGGTTTTTCTGAAATCATCCTTCTTGTCATTTCTTATAGCACAATAATATTCCATCACAGTGTGAGTTCTGTTTTGAACTTGCTAACTTTGAGACATCTCTGGGTCATACAATTTGAAATGTCTCATAGGCAGTTAGTGATGAAGGAAATGACAAAAAGCTAAGAAGTGGGTGAGACTAAATAAAGTGGAGGCAAGGAATGCAGACAGCTCTCTTTAGAAGTGTGACTGAGAAGGTAGGAGAGATATGGTATGACAGCTTAAGGAAAGGATAAAATCTATTGAAACTTAGACAATGGGAGTAGGGTAGTATATGAAGCATGGGGAGAGGAGAGAAGGTTTGGAGTCACTTCTATGGAGAGTGAGATAGAGAAGAATAAACAATTACCACATTGCAGTGAGGGTCCAGTTGGAATTGGATAATAGTAACAGAAGAAGAAAATAGGTGAAAGTATTGAGCTTATAAAACTGTTTTTACTGATACAGAAATTTGTTCTGCATGACTTCATATATATAATGGTATCATATTGTTTGACTTCTCAATGGGTAGGGGAGGGCATAGGGAGACAGAGAGAATTCAGAACTCAAAAAATGTTTAAATGAATTTTTTTTTAAAAGTAGAATTGAGCTGCAAAATATGATGGCAGCAACAGAAGAAAATGGAAAGGTAATTAAGAAATTTCCAGTTAAGATGGCCATGTGAAAAGTCATAAAGGAGCCCAGATCTCCCAGATATACTCCAATAATGACATTTTAAAAGGCAAATAAATATATAAAAAAGGACTGGTAAGCTACATCTAGCTCAGGAGTATACCAAAAAACAGTCAGAAATCCAAGTGCCAGAAGAAACATCATGTTATTATAACAAGGATCTGGCATATATTTATTGTCTCTGAAAGTGGTACCCTATGTGGACAGTTTCAGGAGTCTGTCTTTAGGAAAGTCATGAGAACATGGAATGTAGGTGCCTTGGAGAGACTGTGGAATGTATGTAGACATTCTGTAACTGGTTCAGGTCTGTTAATCACATGGTTAGATGTTTGTTGTTGTTGTTGTTGTTTTGATTGACTATAAAGCCAGAGCTGGGGGTGTTTTTAAAAAGAGTTAATCTATTCTCCTTGTTCTCTTTGGCTGAACTATGGAGTTTTAACTCTCCTAATGGCATCCAGTGAGCATCAATATCAAAAGTGGATAGTCCTTACTTTGGATCTTCTCTACTTCACCAACTACCCCCACCCCAGACTAAATAGCCTCTAAATAGAGGCCTGAATTCTTTGCCATTTATTCTTCTCCATTTTAGTTGAAGGAAAAACAACATATTGGTGTTTTGCAAACAGCATCCAGGTTTTTGCAACTAGCTTATTATGAATGCACCAAGGAGTACTGTGTGACCTGCAGGACCTAGACAATAATCACTGAGACAAGGACTAATTGAGTGGCTATGGCTCATTTGGACATGAACTTCCTGAGACTACCACTATGTACAAATGAAGTCTGAACCTACTCTTTCATGGGACTGAGCTGGGATAGAGGAGAATATGCCCTCAAAGTGTTGGAAAGAAATCTTTGTACTTTTGTGCTTGTTACATTTTAAAAATAAATACCCCCATCATAAAAGCTAATTGATTAAATAGTTAAATTAAATTTATATGATTAACTGGCACTGGGGTACTAGACACTGGCACCTAACAGAAGGAGAAACACATACAACAGGGGATCAACATAATTGCTTTAAAGAATTAATTTCCTTCAAACCCTCAAACCTGAAGGGCAATATAACTATCCTTGCTTTGGTAGAGCAAATCCAGAACAAACTCACAACACTATGAAAACCAACAACTTAAGATCAAGTGAAGAGTCTAAAGGTTAGTAACAGCACCCAGATTAGAGAATGGGGAGATGGCAAGAGAACTTGCAGTAGCATGTGGAATAGGAGTATTAAAACTTGCCAGCTCTCTGAGCACAGATATATCAGGGGAGGGAGAAGCTAGTAGCAAGAACTTGGGAACCTGAGGTCAAGATCAAACTGGATAACTATTCCATTCAAGAATATGGAAAAGAATGGAGTCTAGCCCTAGAACAAAAACTCAAATCAGCAATTGAGGCTGGAAATGTGAGTGAACAAAAGAATATACCAAAACCTATGAAGAAATATTGTGGCTTGAGATCCCCAAAAGTTAATCTCGGAAGAATAGAGTAAGTCAACAAACAAATCCTGAGAGAGAAAAAATTCCTTAGACATAAGGAATATAAAAGAAGTAAAGCAAAAGAAATTAAAATTTTAAGTATAGAAGAAATAAGCACTCTGGAGGAAAGAATTGCAAATAAAATAAATAGCTTAGAACAAATAGCAGAAAAATCTTATCCAAATAACAGACTTTCTGGAAAAACAGAACTAAATAACTCTATGAGACAAGGAAAAAAGGTAACACAAAATCAAAATATCTCATTAAATTGAAGACAATGTCAAGTATCTACTTATTAAAAACAACTCATCTGCAAACAAGCCAAGGAGATAGAACTTTAAAATTGTTGAACTCTCTGTAAAAACCCTAACCAAATGAAAAGTCTAGATACCCTATTTCAAGAAGGCATAAATGAAAATTTGCCCATATTTACTATAACCAAAGAGCAAGTGAAAATAGAATCTACCCATCACTTCCTGAAAAAAAACCCAAAATAAAATCTCCAAGGAATGCCATGGCCAAAATAGGAGCTTCCAGGTAAAAGTATAATTACTGCAAGCATCCAATAAGAATTCAAATACCAAGGAGACACCAGACTTGATCACAACTGCTATAAAGATAAAGGCAAGATCAACATAGCCTGCAAGACTAAGTATAGTACTACTACTATGCCTTCAATGATAGATCAGTTTCAGGCATTCCTGATAGACGAGCACAGAATAGAAACCATAGACTGCAAACACAAAAATCAAGAGAAGCCTAGAAAGGCTGAGTGATTGGAAGGAGCTAAACAAGAACAAAGTACTTACATTCTAGTAGAGGAAGAAGAGAAAAATGTCGTTTCAAAATCCTAATTTCTTCAAGAGTCACAGAAAGAGGTAAGGCAAACAGAAGTATAGAAAGTGGTTTTGGGGTAAACTAGGTGGTGCAGTGAATAGAGCACTGGCCCTAGAGCCAGGAGGTCCTGAGTTCAAACCCAGCCTCAGACACTTGCCACTTATTAGCTGTGTGACCTTGGGCAAGTCACAACCCCAATCACCTTGCATTCCCCCCTCCAAAAAAATATTTTAAGTGGTTTTGTTCTGTTTTGATAGTCAATAGAAGAAAAGGGAAGGAGGAAAGGCATTTACTAGGGAAGAAATGAAGACATAACTAGAACCGATATGTCAGCATTATTGTGTGCAAGAAGATGATGACATAGAAGCAAAGGAACCCCACTCACATGGAACCTCACTCTTATCTGAACCAGACAAAAACGAGTTGAACAAACACACAACCCAGGGAAGGGGAGATGGCAGGGAGGGGAGAAGAGAGAGGAAGAGAGAGTGTGTGTGTTTTTGGTATAATGTAATGTAGGAATTACATTAAATTTGACAGAGAAATAGAAATAGTGGAAGGGGAGATGAGTTAGAAAAGGAATAGTCATAGGTAAAGAAATCATTTTTGGACGATGGATTGGAAAGGGGCGATTAAAAGGAAACAGCAGTTGGGATCTGAGTAAGAAAGAGAGAGGAAAACAAAAAGAGTGAATGCTGTTTGAGTCAATTACAAATCACTTCTGTTGGCCACAATGCTTCTCCTTCACTACTCTCCTCTTTATAAGGAGTGAGATGGGATATAAACCGAGGAAAAAGTCAAAGACGATATAAGGCAGTGAAATGCAAAATTAACTATTATAAACATGAATGTGAATGAGATGAACTCATACATAAAAGAAAATAACATAGCTGGATGGATTAGAAAGCAGACTCTAATAATACACATTTGAAACATAAAAATGCCTACAGAGTTAATATCAGGGGAAGATGAAGTATTAGTTAGTTTCAGACAAACTTAGAAAACAAGGATGATAGTCATAACCTAGAATGAAGCAACAAGAACAATTATGTTCAAAGTCATCATAAACAATGAAATTATATCAATATTTAATACACAATCACTAAATGGCATAGGCTCGAAGTACTTTAAGGTAAATTTAGTAAAATTAAAGAGAAAAATAGCAAAACTATAACACTGGGTAACTTTAGTGTGTACCTTTCTTAGAACTACATTAATCTCACAAAAGAAAGCTAAAGAAAAAAAGAAACATGGGAAGGACATAAATAGAACTTTAGAAAAGTAAAATATGACAAATTTAATGATTACTGAGCAGAAATAGAAAGGAATAAATATTTATGACCTGTATATGACAGCTGTATACCATGTTTTAAGGCATAAAAGGTCATAATAAAATGCAAAAAGCAGAAATATTAAACTATTATTAAAATATTAAAAAAATTTTCTCTAACCATAATGAAATAAAAACGGCAAATATGGTTTAACTACTGATTGAGCCATCCATGGGGGAAAACAATTTCCAGCAACTATATCTAAAACACTACCAAATTGTGCATTCCCTGTGACCCAGAAATAAGACCACTAATCATACATCCCAGAGACAGAGACAGAGAGACAGAGACAGAGACAGAGAGAAGGGGAGGGAGAGAGGGAAAGAGAGAGAGAGAGAGAGAGAGAGAGAGAGAGAGAGAGAGAGAGAGAGAGAGAGAGAGAGAGAGAGAGAGAGAGAGAGAGAGAGAGAGAGAGAGAGAGAGAGAGAGAGAATAATGTACAAAAATATTTATAGGTCAGCTCTGTCTGATTTATTTTTTTCAAAAGAATTGTGAAGTAATAGAATCTTCACAATAGAATTGTGAAGTAATAGATCCAGAATATCTGGATCCAAGGAGCTAAGCTTGCTCAGGTACTGAGAAAGGTCAAAGGATTTGATCAATTGGGTAATGTCTAAACAAAATTTAGTATATCAATATAATGAAATACTCTTGACCCTTAGAAATGAAGAAGAGGATGAATTCAGAGGTAACTTGGAATATGTGTATGAAATGATGCAGTGAAGAGAGCAGAACCAGAACAATTTTAACAACAACCACAACATGGAAGAAGAAAAAAAACTTTGAAAGTAGTAGAACTCTAAATGATTCAGTAGCTAATGATAACTCGAGATGACTGATAATGAATCATGCTTCCCATCTCTTAACAGAAAGGTAATGGACTAGAGGTACAAATGAGACATATATTTTTAGACACCTGAATAGACAAGGTATGGATGTTTTGCTTGACGATAAGAACCTATTAAAAAGGGGTGGGGCTCACTTGGGAGGGGAGAAGAATGGAGGGGTAAGGGGAACAGTACAGCAAAGCTAGTGATAATATGCTGAAAAAAAGAGCACTGATGAAACATTTAAAGAAAAATGCACAAAAGATTAGAAGGAGGTTTGGAGCAACACAGAGAAGCAAGACAACTTTGATATCAACATGCTGAAATGAGTATATTCTCTGACAAAATAAAAACCAACAAGCTCAAACATAATAAAAGTTGCTGAATCATATACAATTTTCTTTTTCTGGTTTAACTTTTTTTGCATGTAGAAATGTTAGGTTTTTAAAGTTTAAAATAACAAAAAAAATTAAACATTTTCCAAAAAGAAACAAAATTAGAGTACATTGCAACAAATATCTGGATCCAAGGAGCTAAGCCTGCTCAGGTACTGAGAAAGGTCAAAGGACTTGATGCCTTGAGGTTCAGTGATCAAGAAAGCCTCAGAAAATAGTAAAAGCCCTAAGGGCTAAAAGCAAAGGTCTCCTGAACCAGTTCCAAGGAGGAGCTTGGTGCCCTAGGAAGCTGGCCAAATTCATCGAAGTCTAAAGCCTACATACGATAGGATCTTTCACTACTGCCTACTCACACTACACCTCAGTCTAACTAACGCCTTTTGCAGTGGCCTGTTCTTCAGACCTTTCCTGTTCCCCTCCTAGCCCATTAAAAATTATCTGTCCCGTTTTATTATCCAGGGTTCCTGTTGTGTCATGAGCAGCTTACAAACTAATTCATAGTAGGTCATTAATCCTTCTCTAAAATGTTCATCTGTTGTCTCACTGTGGCATAGAGATGACTCTGAGTCCTTAATGCCTATTCTAGTGACTGCCAGTTCTGAGCTGGAAAGACTTTGAGTCTCAGCCTGGTAGCAAAGCCTAGCTAGAAACTCCTAGAGATATTCAGGCAAAGGCTGGTTGATCTCTTTAGAGCATGTTATACTGGGGATTCCTTTCATGCATGAGTTGAACTAGATGGCATCTGACAACTCTCAGATTTAATGATTCTATGATTTTCCATCATGTAATATAAAGGGTCAGAGGTGGGGGAATGAGATAATTGTGGCAGGGAGAGACGGGGGAGAAGCAGTAAGAGGTGTCCAAAGAAGAATCAGGAACAAAAACAGGCATCATAAACTATAAGAGGAGGCTGATAAGAGGTAGGATCTGTAATTCAAGCCAAAAGGGTTCAGTACTTGGCATTCAATGGTTTAAATAAGAGAAAAAGTGATCTGAATTTGTCACACTAAATTTGACAATCAAAATGCAGTTGTTTTTATGCTAAGACATGTATGTTCATCCTTGTCCTCCAGTTTCTTTTGCAGTTTTTTCAGCTGGATATCTTCTGCAATCATTGTCCTTGTTATTCTACTTGGTCACTGACAAACCAATAAGAAGTCAGATGGGGTAAGGACTTTGGAGAAATCTGTGGGAAATCCAGCACCATATGAGAGATATGAAAATGTTTACAATTTATTGAGAAGCTGCTAGAAAAATATTAATTTAGAAGGCTCTAATAATATATTTATTTTTACTGGCATACTGCTATCCAAAAGAGACCTTATTTATTCTTAAATATTTAGAATTTCCAATGTTTCCAAATACTCTGGAAGACTTCAACAGTGTGGATACTCATCCAATAATGCAAATCATAGCCCCTCCGTGCCTTAGTAGATGGCTTCATGAGTTGTTACGGCCAAATTTCTTTTGAGTATCAAAACTTTTTAGCTAATGTTAAACAAAAACTTTAAGTTATTCCATTTAATTGCCACATTGCATAAATTTGCAAATGTGACAACCTCAGCTAAGATTAATGATTTGAGATCATTTTGAGGGAGAAGTAAAAAGTGAAGGATATGATCTAATTCAAGCTAGATGGCAAGTCTTGTTTCAGAGATGGGCAAAGCTAATTTTCATTCTGCTATCACGTTGACTTGACATCAAATAAACTACTTCACCACTAAAGGTAAAAGTCTTCTTAAATATTCAACAGCCTTTTCAAAGAATTAGAAACAGCGTTAAGGACAACACTGTAAACTCTAAATTACTAAAATGGATTTGGTGACAAAACAGTTGGTACTTTTCTAAAAACATCATTTTGTTTAACATTAGCTAATAGCTCCTGTCTACTACTGAAACAGAGAAAGGTAAAGAAAAGTACATATTCCGGATTTAGTTCCACTTCAGTGCTATTATATCATTGGAGCAGGTGCTTCATTCTCAGGGACTAATCACAATTCATCCTCACCTTATCATCTACAGTAATTCCTGTCTAGTTTTTCTTATCAGTCTGGGTCCTTGGATGATTTTATCGCTGCTAGTTGATGATACAGGCTAACTATTATTCCTCTTCCTAGGTGATTAGCCCTCCTCCTTTCCTGGTCAAGCATATCCTTTGTTATATGATTTACCCTACTTGCATTCTGCAAATACTTGTTGACAATGTGAGACATAATTATCTCCTCCCCTATCCCCATATCTTTTGTGTTATACTTTGGAATATATCCCATTTTAAAACCCTTTGCACTCTGCTGTCCCCTCTCAGGGGACATCGGAATTCTAGCATATCACTCGGATGTTCCCTCTCAAGCACTAAAACAGCTGCATACAGAAAGAATAATACTACGCTTCTTGAGTGGAAAGATAAAAGAATTATTACCATG